>JASSUY010032696.1:0-52851 GCA_032466535.1 Forpus xanthops | reverse complement strand
CTGCCCATGGCAGGGGGGTTGGAACTAGATGATCTTAAGGTCCTTTCCAACCCTAACTATTCTATGATTCTATATACATACAGAAAGAACAAATGAAGACTCAGGAAGTCCTTGAGTCAAGTTCTTGGTGCTTGAGGACCTTTGGAGTAGGGTGTTCAGTTCTGGAGTCCTATTTGAGGAATTGAGACATCACGAACGAGGAAAAGGAACAGCTGGGCACAACACACTTGAGATATTTCAAATCTATATGATGATTCAGCTGAAGTGGAGTGAAACTACTAATTTTCCTATAGCCAGAAAAGGCTGCATACCTGGCAAATGCAATTGCCTCTGTGTAAGCAGCAAGAAGCTTGGTCCTAGTTCCCTCCAATTTTATTGCCTTCACCCCTCTGGGGCACAATTACAGGCCCTAAAGAAAGTAAATTTTCCCATCTACTAAGACACCTTTGATTTTGCCTTTGCTTTTCACTTTTCTTCACTTTTTACCTCCAAAAGGTATTTTGTCATCCCATTAAAGAGAAGTGTCCAGTTTGGTCTTGTGTTGGGTACAGTTCCAATTCAAGCATGACTGCTCAGCTTTGACCCCATATACAGGCACTTGTGGTTCCACCAGGAAAGGCCTTTGCACTGGGAAGAAGCAGCTGGAGCAGAAAGAACTAAAATAATACTATATGTTTAAAAAGTATTACCCCAAATCAATGGGGAGAACCATAGTGCAAATACACTTGCCCAGAGCAAACTGCTTTCTCCCTACATGCCTTTTCTACAAGGGTAGAGGTCAAGGAAGGGAAGAAAGACATAGTCACCAGGATGCTGGCCTGTCATGGGCCAATGTGAAGGAAGTACATCTGGAACCCAGGACAGTATTCCTTCCTGTCCTGTCTCAGCCTTTTTCTGCCTAGCTGACATGCTGCATTCTTTGAGGTTTAGTACATTGTGCATGGAGGCAGTGGAAATGTGGGGAGATGAAAGCCTCAGCTATGTCAGCAATCTCTAGGATACCCCAATAACAGCTAGATGTTGTTGACTGACTAGTAAGAAGGCAGGTCTCACCACTCAGTACAATCAGCTTCATGCTTTCCTCCATCAGGTCCTCCCCATCTCCCACCACTCAACTGTGGGACAGTGTATCACTTAAAGAACCAGTGAGGGGCAGCCCCAGCTCTACTCAAGACCATGGACACTGTAACTCTCGAAAACAAAAGGAAGGAAGCCTGCCTGGGAGGAATGGGAAATGCTGAAGTTCCGACATTGAAGCTAACAGAAAGGGACAGGAGCCAGCTCAATAGCCATTGGGGGCAAGAGGAGATCCCATGGAGCAGCAGGCAGGTTGTATCTGCCACGTGCAGGACTTTTGTTGAAGTGTCTAACACAGCAGGAGAATGGCTCCATGGCCCTTCACTGTAATCAGGCCTTCCAGTGCTCTCCCAGCTCGGTCATCCCTTGGCTCCCTGCACCTAACACTCCTTGCTGTTTCCATTTGTGCTGCTCTGGCCAGGCCCTGCCTGTCCTGTACCAGGCTCCCCAGCAGGCTCCCTCCACTCTTGTTTATTACCCACACTCTATAGCTTGGCACTGCCCTCTGACTTATTGCCCAGAAGCTGCCTGTTCTCCTTTTCTTTCATTATAATTTATTTACATCATGAAAAACAATTAAGTTCCAAAAAGTCTTATATCCTATAGAGCTGTTCTTTTCTTCCCCAGCATCACTCTTCATTTGCTCCTGCCATTGCTTCATTTTTCCTCACTCTTTTGTCCAAGGCAAGCTTGGCTCTGTGGGAGCCAAGGGGCTAACAAACTTGGGAAAGGAGCCCTGCAGCCGCAGCCTCTCCAAACCAATGGCTCTGCTTCCACCCTCTCACCCAAGAGGATGGGAGTCCAACCACACACTCCACAATAAATAACCAGGGAGATTTCTTTTTTTAACGACTCACAAGGAAGACTCGCTGGTTAAATCATTGCTAACTCTCAACCTCCTCAATATTTCTTTGCTAATAGACTTCAGGTTTAATTGAAGGATCTTCTCTGGACTCTGTCTAAGGCACCATTTTCTCTTTAACCCCACCGCTCACAGCCTCACAAAAGCCAATCCATTAAGGGTCTTCATTAGTTTGAGCACCAGCCAACCACCCAAGCGGCAAAGGTCAAACACAGTCACCTGTCACAACATGGCAGTAAAACTACTAATTGTATGGGAACAAATGAGATAAAAAGATGGTACTATTATGCTATTTGATTTATTTTGTTTCCAAAGAGTCATTTAAGTCTAATTTACTTTGCAAGCTATAGAGTGGGCCTGTGTGGATACAGATACTTGTGTGAGCTAATGTGGGTTTGTACATGTGCACACGCACATATATCATGTATGCATATACATATATGTGTGCATACAGGGGTCTGAAATGCAAATCTAGGGAACCATAAAGTCATGGCACCATAAGGACTTACGTTTAACCCTTCATACAGGCAAAACCTCATATCACACTGAGATGGCTCTGCAGAATGGCACAGAATCACATCAGTGCTACCACTGCCAGCTCAGTTGTCCATGTGCCGTTCCTCAGCATCCCATCTGCAATGGCAATGGCCAAGGCAGCCGGTGCGAGGTCCAGTTTTGGGAGGGCATGTGTTTTGGAAACCTTTATTTCCCTTTTATGTGCTCAGGAGGAGAAAATGGCCCACATGCCCTCTGGTGGACAAATACCACTTAGCAGTTCTAGGCTCCAAATGGAAAGCTGGAAGTGGCCATATTTGTAGAAACAGAAAGTCATCTCCATAACAGGTTTTTAAAAGCTTGCTTTCTCTCCAGCTTGTTCTGGCAATCATGTTCTGAGCACACATCTCTAGCTGCCAACTGAAAAAACCTAGGCTTTCTGAAGCACAAAAAATACAGCCCATCCTCACCTCTTCATTGAGGGTGCCAAACCAACTTGGCCGTCTTCACCAACAGCACCAGTTACCAGATGGGGGTATCATTTTTCTTCCAAGAACATGATAATAGTACCTCTCCTGAAATAAAGACCTTCTTATTCAAACGCAGGACCCAATCTCCTGCTATATAGTCACTCTTCAACGCAACAGGCTAAACAGCTGGGAGGATTAGAACTAAGTTTCCATGGCTTTTGTGTGAAGACATTTCATGCTGATAAGAACTTTGACACTGAATATAGATCACCAAGAATTCTCTGAGTAGAGGTGAAATGTTCCATGGCTTTTCAAAGAACAGCTCTCTCCCTGTTCATGCATTAGGGACACTGCCTTGGCTGATTTGTGGTTAGGATCAACTTTTTCAGGGCAATGCAAAGTAAGACAGTAAGAGACCACAGGATCTTGCAACACACAAATGCAGGGAGACATGACTACATCATAGCAATAAGATAGCTTCCTCCTACACAACCAACTGTGTGGTATGATACATAGCCAGACTTCATGAGTAGAGCTGTTGAGAGAGTGGTGATATTTCCCTGAATGCAGCAATGTCATTTATGCTTTTCTTTGAAGTCTTTTAACCGTCTCTGTTCATCAGGGAGTCATGTAGATCATCACAATCAATACTTCCTATTACATGTTGCACAGCAAAGAAGCACTAACAGTAAAAAGGGAAAAATTTTCACTTGAAACATTTCAGACCATTATCAAGGCTATTTTCAAAAGCCTACTTGCACAGGCAAGCCTTTTAGTTATGATAAACCCAACTGAAGAGAGCTAGAGAAAATCAAGACTAGGAATAAAGAATGGGCAGATGGTTCCTGGATGACCATAGCTGAAAAAAGAACACAGGAAAGGTGAAAGCAGATGACTGCATGGTCACTTACAGTGCAGATAGCAGCAGGGATTACACAGCTGAAAATACAATTAGGATATTGGTAAGATCTGGCTGAAAGGGGATGCAGGTTCTTCTCTGAAATAGTATGAGCATTTCTGCACAATTCCAGCTCCCTTGGTTGTGTTCGTCCAGTGCGGCCCAGATGTTAAGAAATTACTGTTTTTCAAGGAAGAATGAGGGTCATGCCTGTCAAGCTCTACCAAACATGTGTTTGAGTTCACTCCAGAAGCAGATTAGCAAGATTTAACTTGTTCTTGGCATCATAGAAGACCACATGGGCATCTGTGAAAGGTAAAATGCAATATACACCATCCCCTCCTGTTCTGATGCTCCCAGATTCCAGAGATTTTCTTGTCCTACCTTTTCTATTCCTGCTGAAAACACGGAGGAGCTTGATCACAGCTTTGTATTCCAACAGTGAGCATTTAGATTAGCTAATGCTACCATTAGGGACCTGAGCCACATGTCACATGTGCTCTGCTCCCTTTCTCCTTTTCTTTTCTCAGATTGTTCCTAACTCCTTTTTCCTCACCTCCCCTGCCTTGCACTTCACTCCCATCTCACCTCACAACTCTCCCAGTGCTGAGACCAGCTGTACCACATCGCTCATCTTCAGCAGTCATCAACGTGTTACAGAGGATCCCAACAGCCCAAACTCATTAGCCCTTAGCTAACAAAGGGCTCATGAGAAAAACATATTCCCTCAGCATGTATTTAGAAAAAGACATTTCCTATCGTGAGTGAGAAACAGACTCCACCAAGACTGTGACGCTACCAGCAGGATCCCAAAGTGGAGATGATTTTTGGGAAGAAGGGAAAATCAGATTTTTTTTGCGGGCCATTTGCACCATGTAAATGTATCCAACCATCTCTAAATCGGCTCCAGAATTGGAAGAAGAGGGAGTGGGACAAGAAGCATTAAAACACTTCTCCATTTTTTTTTGTTATTCAAAGGTTATATTTCAGTTCATTTTCCCTTTTGTCAAAATCTGAAAAATAATAAACCACACAGGGCTTTTTGAGTCTATTCCTCCCACTCCCCAAATATTCCCACAATACGAGAGGGTAAGCAGCATTTCACAGCTCCAGTGGAGTTCAAATTAGTTTTTCTGGCAACTAAGTGCAGCATCTCCTCCACTATGCACACACACACACATCACTGCCTACAGCATTAACAGATCCTGCCTGAAGCACAAACCTAAGGAACCAAAAAATGCGATGTCAGGACTAAAACTGCCTTCTAGTGTTAAAGCCCCTAAACACACATTGCATTATATTATCAGCTTCAATTACACAATCTCAACTATATTTCCAAGGCTCCTTAATCTAGGGTTTAGGATGATGTTCCCTTAATAAGTGGTTTTGCCCTTAATTTATTTTCTTTTTGTTCACTGATAGGTGATGTTCATGGCACAAATGATATGTTCAGGGCAGAAACCTTTTTCTGAAGAAAAAACTGCACATTTCTTTCTTCTGTGGGTTTGTTTTTTTCTGGTGTTTATTACAAGAGTGGTTGAGTGCTTTTCTGAGTTGAACCTGCTCATCTTCAAAAGATGGGACTTATTTCCATTCTAGAGACAAGAAACTGATGCACACAGGGATAGAGATCCAAAGGTATCTGATTTGTTTTGGAAACCCTTTATGTTTTCATTGCACTCTGCAAGAACCACAGTTCCCATTATAGTTAGCAATGACATCTGTGACTCAGAGCCACACTTCAAGATACCACATGACACTAAAAATAAGTGAATTATTCTTGGGAAAAAGTGATTAATCCAACATCCCTTTGGCATGCAATGAGCATTTCTTCATCAGACCCTTGCTCACTGCAGGTACAGTAAGCAGAGGCAGAGGCCATATGGTCAAATCTCTCTCACTCCTAAGCACATCCAGGTTGAGCAGTGAAGGTGATGCGAATACTATTTAAAATGTTTGCAACTAAAGACTTGTCTATAAGGAATACAGACAGAGGTGCATGGCAGAAGTGACCAGATCTTCACCACAGTAATGCTGACCACAATGCAAATAAATAAATAAATAAATAAATAAATAAATAAATAAATATTTGTTACTCTTTATTTTTCCTGTAGAAGAGGGGAAAGGAGACATCTCTCACTTGCAAGAAATGTAAAAAATGTAAGAAAACTACATACTGCCATTCCCCCCCCCCCCCCCCCCCCAAGCCAGATCAAAAGACCAGGCACCATACTGTCAAGAATAATTGGCTGTGCAAACACAATTTAGGAAGCAGCAGATTTGCAGAAAAGTGTCTTGGAGTGATGATGAATCACATACATGAGTCAACTACATCAAGATTTTCAGGAAAAAAAATAAAAAAGCAACTACCACACCAGGATTATGAATGGTAGTGTCCTTTGCAAGACACATGAATTACTCTTCCCACTACAATATATCCCAGAAAAGCCTCCTTTGGTGGGCTGCTTTCCATATGGGGCAATTTAAGCAATACACAAATTTACACAAAACTCTGAGTCCTCAGGAATGGGGAACAAACAATCAGACATCTATGAAGATGAGATGAAAGACCAAAAGAACTGGAACTGCTCAGTTGGAGAAAAAAGATTGAGGAGAAACATGGCACCAGCTTACTATTAGGTAAAAGAGGGAAGGAATACACTTTTTCTCCATGTCACTGACAGATACAGAAAGAAGTTACGGGACTTAAACTGAAACAAAACAAAACAAAAAAAGATTTACCTTGGACATTGGCAAGAATGTTAGAGGGGTAAGTACTGCAATAGATCTGACTGGAGAAGAGGGCTGACTTCACTGAGGATTTCTAGGAATGGATTAGACAAACATCTGTCAGAATTGCTTAGATAACTGTGATCTTTTCTTGGGAGTAGAGGGATAGGCTAAAGATCTGTTGAATAAAGCTCAGTTCTCATCAAAATCCAACACTGTGATCCAGAGCAGGGAATGTTAGTTCAGCTTAGAGAAACAAATAATATGACATTATCTAAAATTAAATGTTCCCCAAAGATATAAATTAGTTAATAAGTGTAAAACTTCAACTGAGCAAACACCTAGCCTGGAAGACCTCAGACAGAGTGGTTAATATGTGACAAAACCATAAGGAACAGGTGATGATGATGAGAAGTCTGGGCAGATCCTACCAGCAGCTGGTACTTTCTGTCTCCATTGTGACTCTCGACGTTTGAACCGGCAGCAGCAGCCGTGGCCGGGGACCACACGGGCGCCTTCAGCACCGCGGAGAGCAGCCTCGGGCCCTCTGCCGTGGTGGCCGGCTGCGGCAGCGGACGCCGTTGTAATCGCCTCCTCTAGTCGCCCAACAGGCGACTTGTGATGGCGTAAAAACTCGTCTGGGCTGTGCTTAATTCAGGCTTACGCTTAAACCTGAATGTAACCAATTCCAAAACAGAACTCTAAATTGTAATCTAACTTCGCTCTGATTTTTGATCTGAAATTATCACGTTGAATAAAGGTGTTGCTGCCATTCATTATCTCTGGGAGGGGGGGAAATTATATAGCTCGGTATTGCTGAAAGGAAACATCATAACATCATTTTGTTCCCATTGTAAATGGCACCAGGTCATTAACCAAGCTAGTTAAGTAACTCACCAATTGCTAGCCATGCTGCCAACCAGAAAACCAGCCTGTTACTTGGGCAATCAGATAACTGCATTTTACATTTTCAAATAACCCTTGACAAGCAGGAACTAATTAATGTCCGTAAGACCCCAGTGAGCTATGAATGCTTACTTCTAACTTACAGCTAGGGAAACTGAGGCACAGAGCTTTGTCCTAAACTATGAAACCCAGCCAGAGAAAAAGAAGAGCTAGAAGAAACTCCTGGCTCCCAGCCTTGTATTCATTCCATTCCCTGGGAAACACATGAAGGATGCATTTACCCATATGATGAAGCTACTAGCAACCACTGCATCATCAACTAAACCATCAGTCAGCCTAATAATTAGCCAATTAATTAGCAACCACCCAAAACAGATTCATTTACTCAGGGCTCCATCTAACACTATACTAGCAGAAAAGTTGGATGAGGGAATGTGAACAAGCGATGAGGAATAGAATAGCAGAGGTTTTCTATTCATATACCAGGCCCTGGCCAGCTTGCTGACAGGAAACAGTGGTCAGCTTTAGGATCTAGCACTGCAGCTAAGTTTCTTGATGCCTGATTCACATAGGTCCACATTCCCAGGTCTTCCTGGAGAAGAAGAGGGTCCTCTGGCCAGGGAAAGGGAAGACAGGAAAGCCAGTTTTTAACCTGAGTCCCAGCATGCCTTCTAGGAGGCCAGGGGCAATGTACACCCTTTACTGTGTACAGGGACCAGACAAAGTTTCAGCTTTATCTTCACAAACTCCATCTAAGTGGTATGCTTTCAGTGCAGTGCAGTGTTGGGAGCCTGGCAAAAAAAGAATCTGTCTTTGTCACACAAGGCTTGGTGTATTAAGCATCTTCCTGTTCAAGCCCTTCTTACTAAATCCATTTTCCCACGTGGAAACTACTAGATCCCTACTAAATTGAGGGGGACATAAAAATATTAAGAACAAGAAGGAAATGTCCCAACAGAAAACATGGCACAGCACGGAAGGTTGGGCATTTCTGTTCAGAGTGGCTGGGAAATACCAAGGGCCAGGGTTACTCACCCAAGCAGTCTGGGGTCTGAAAGCAGCTGCAAAAGTTGAAAGGTCTGTATGAGAGAAGGAGGTTTTCTTTGCAGGTAAAGCCTTCCATATGAAGCACCTAGAGAGGTTTTTTGCAGGATACAAGACTGTTATTTTAGCAGTTGTTGTTTTAACTTCTGGTCTTACAAGAGAAAAAAAAAAAGTCCTGTCTTCAAGACCACTCCATCAGTTACCCAAGAGCCCTTAAATGTCCAGCTAAAGATGTTTGGGTCTGTTTAGAATGGACTAAAAAGGAATTAGCAATTAAATTTATACTTAAAGCTACTTTAGATTTAGTCCACGCCATACATGCCAGTGAAAGACTAATTGTTAGCACTGGGAAAGAAATTTTTAACCTTGGGAAAAATAAAACGTGGGTGAAAACCAGAATCCTGTGGCTACCTTGATGTCAACTGTTCTTTAACATTTAAGGGATTTCAGTACAAAGCTCTTCCAACAGAGAAAGATGAAGGCCACACCAGCAGTAGTTCTGCAGGACTGAGCAGAGTACAATGTTGTACATACTCTGCTCCCTCCTCCTGACAATCAGAGAGAACTTTTCCAAGTACCCATTGCAAAAAGCTACTTTCCACACTATTTAGCTGAATCGAATAATTATTTTCCTTCTTCCAAAACAAGATGGTTTATGCAAGTGGTTTGATCAGGTTTGAAGATGTAAGTCCAGGCCTACAAAGGATAATGTAACTACACCTTAACTGTTTGCAATCTGTTAGCTGAGCTCTGAACCCATTTTTGGCCTCTGCGAACTGCAGAGTGAAGAGACACCATAAAGGTGATGTAAGCTCACCTAGCTGAGGCAGGCTGCAGGTGGGACTCCCAAACAGCTACGTGGGCTTAGCTAATAGGAGTAACTTCTTGCACTGTGATGCACTTGCAATAGTGACACCAAGTATTTGCTTTAGGCTTACCCCTCATGCTAATGCCATTAAAACGGTGCGGCTCAGCAGTTCCCAAAGGGATTATCATGAGCCTCCATTTGAGGAGCTCCTCATTTGACTGGCTCCTGAGATGCAACTTGATCTGCAGAATGGGTGTTAGGCTCACAAAGTGCCTGGTGGGGTCACCCCCACTCTCAAACTGCTTCTCCTTATAGAAAACCTTCAGCCTGTTTTGCAAAAGAAGGTGACAAAATTCCTGACACAGATTCTGTCGCCTCTCTTTCAGAAGCTTTCAGAACTGCCAAGCAATCTCTTGGGAAGCCCAGCAATCTCCCTGCACCTCCAAGGCCCACAGAGTTGTTTGGCCCTAATGCATGAGGAGCAGGCTGGTAAGGAGGCCAAGAACCATGAAGTGGCCTCCTGCAGCAGAAAAACCTGTGTGAGGATATGTGAAAAATAACCCTGACTCGCTAATCCTAGCTGTGAGCAAACAATTAGCAGGAAGCAGAGGCAAACAGGAAAGCTGATTTAATTATGTGACACTGATACAGCCAGTGAACTGGAGGGGAGGGAAGGGGGGAGGCAAAGGGGGGGCCGGGGATGTGGGGTCAAAACAGTTTGTAAAAATCTGTTTCACAAAAGCTGTTGTTCCCCTCGGGGCAGAGAGAGATTACCGTGGCTCAGTGTCTATCAAACACGGGAAGAGAATAGGGCCAGGGGCAATGAGACAGCTTCCGAGTATGAAGGGCCCTTCTTCTTCTCCGCAGCAACCAGCAGCCTGCCAAAGAATTCCTGTAAGCTCTCGGCGGCTTTGTGTGCCTGCCCGGGCTGTGGGCAGCACTGCAGCAGGCCTGCCTATTGTCGGCAGGGCTCAAAGGGAGCAGGGGAGAGAAAAGGGGAGCTGGGGGGAGGAAGAGGGCTTAAGGGAGCTTGTTGTTATCAAAGCCGCAGAGGTTATTGTGCTGGAGCAGAATCATGCTGCTTCTGAGCCCCTTCAGTGTGGCTGTTAATGGAGGCGCTGCAGGGAGACAGAGGGTGGGATTTGCTCCATGTAAACTCACCGGGGTCTCCCTCTGCGTGCACTTTGCTTGCTCACACCTCTGGCTCAGAGCTGGCATGTGCGGAGGAGGCAGGTGGCCTTGCATCCTCCTTTCTCATATCCACTGGCATCCAAAGGCACCTGCCAAGAGATCCGCACTCACCTATGCTCCCACTGATGGATATGCTGTAGACACACGCTCAGATGCGCCCAGAGCAACACAGAGCTTGCACACACAGATGCACCCACTGGCTACTCATGGATTCAGAAGTATACACACACATCCAGAGCTGCAAAGGCAGTTGTTCATTGCTGAAGGCATCTACAGCTGGACACAGATATACCTGATACATAGATATACACATACCCTCAACATCTGAGTGCAAGTTCTTAATCAAAACACATAGTCAGATAAATGCATGCACAACAGCATGCAAACACACTTCTCCTGGCATGCCCAAATGAGAAAGTCTCAAGGCTGTGTCTCAGAGATCATGAGCACATGGTAGATTTAGCAGAAGGGATGTTAGGCCATGTAGTTTTCAAAGCTTCACCTACATCACAGGAAAGGAGAAGCTGAAGGACCCTGGAGAGTGAAATCCTCGGGAATGGGCTCATGAGCAGAGGTCAGTTTTCAGTAGTTCTGCCAATACTGATGCCGTGCGCCGTGAGCTAACCATCTCTCAAAACACTGTGCTCCAAACACCCCCTAAACACCCTGACTGACCAGAGGAAGGGCCTGAAACTGGGACATGTCCCAAGGGTCCACAGAGTCAGTGTGGGCAGGGTGGAAGAGCCAGATCCATCTTCAAACTCTGACCTGATTTGGACCAGGGACAAGTGAGCCCTGATACAAGACAGCTCCCCGAGCCCAGCACACAAGTCTCACACACTCCATGATCCAACCTCCCACTGTGGAAACCAAGACATCGAATCACAACAGAAACTTTCAATGGGGACCACAGCCTCTATCTCCTTATCCCTCTAAGCTTGCCCAGGTGAAGTACCAACTGGAGCCCCTCCAAGGCCCTGTGCCAGAGAAGCATGCATATCAAACTCACAGCCAAGATCTTGATGAAATTGGGAAATCCCAGAGGCCTGGCTGCAAAAGGAAATCACTCTGAAAAAAAAAAAAAAACAAACCATCAACAAAGCCTCCTTCCTTCCAGATCAGGAGATTTTCTTCATGCTCATGTCAACCAGGCTGGTAGAAGCTTTGCTGTACAGTGGCCAAACCCACACCTGACCATAGCTCTGGTCAAAATAGCCTTCACTTGCTGAGCATGGATGGTAGAGAGCTGGTGCATCACACAACAGCTAAATCCTCTCCTGTTCCCAGGGTGGCTCCACATATCAGTCCCAAGGAGACAACTCACCCTTTGGCCCAGTGCTGATTCACCTTGCTGGTGCTAGACATACCCTGCCAGACTCATAGAAACACATCTAGGAGGCACATTCAGACACATGCACTTACACACGTGTGCACACACATGTGGGGTGAGAATAATTCAGCTGCACTCAGTACCTTGTTCTTCATCCCTTCTCCTCCCACTTCCATCCCATTGCCCAGCAGATGCTGCTGAGCCAGCCCAGGAAGGCAGGCAGGGAGCTGGGAAGGGGAATGAAGAGGTACCCCAAGAGGGAGAACAGCAGCTTCCAACAACCCTGGTAGGAAAAGTAGGGGGGCTGAGGCTATGGGGGAAGGGATGGAGGCAAGGCAGGGAGGGCTTCTCATTGTGAGGGAAATTTTATTTTTAACAGATGCTAAGGCAGATGGCACAGAATTAACAGAAAATGGGAGAGGAAAAAAGAGGAAGAACATTACTGGCTCCAGAGAGAGTGGACATTAAAAAAATAAAGAATAAGGGAATGAAAACAAGTTTAAGTACTCTCTCCAGAGGAGGGGGGGAGGGAAAGCGAGAGGCAGAGCAGGGACGAAGCAGCGTGATAATAACCAAAGGCGTGAAATTGCAAAAGTAAAATTTGTGGCACTCGGGAGGGGCTGATAAGGCCCCAGCTTCATTGCAAAACTCACTCAGAAATTACTGATGTGATGTTTTAGCCTTTATCATTAATAATAATCGAGAGTGGGGAGAGGGTGGGGGTGCCTGAAACAAAGAGGGAGAGAAATCAGGTGAGCATCTGAAGCCTAGGGAAGGAGGAAGAGGCAGCAAAGGGGAGTAGGTGGGGGGGGGGGGGGGAGGATCAGAGAAAAGGGTCCAAATGAGGGAGAAAAGGCAGGAGAAGAGAAGGGAAAGATGAAAAGGAAGCAATGCCAGCCAAGAGAAAAAGAGGAGGAGGAAAGAGACAGAAGACGAAGGTTAAAGGACATAGGAGAACAAAGGGGAAAGGCAGACATACAGGAGTTGGGGAAGAAAACGTCAAAAAGTAAGGGGGGGGGGGAAGGCAGCTAGAGGGGAGAAGAGAGTGAATGAATGGAGAAATTATAGCAGAGATGAAAGAGTGGGAGAAGACAGACTGCAGGACAGGGAGTAAGAGAGGGGGAGACAAAGAGATATGGCCCTGCCACTCTCCTCCCAAATTAATCGAGGATACATCAACCCAAGCCACTAAAACAGAGCTATTATGAATGGGTTAGTCACAGGTGGAGTTAAAGGCCTACAGAGGGATATTAGCCAAAATTGAGTGGCTTTTAATTTCTTTCTAACGAGAGATTGTGGCTGGGGAGCCAGACACTGCCTCAGCTTAGCTAGGCCTGAAGGCAGCTAAGCACGGGAGCCGGCAGCTTCCCATAGCCACGCTAAACCACAGGCGAGCTGACCTGTGCAGTACATGCAGTGAGGTGGAAAAGGCACACGTGAGCTGACCTGCCCACTCTGTGCAATGAAACGGCAGTGCCACGTGTCACAGCAAGGGGACACAGACAACAAAGCTGGCAGGGACCCATCGGACCACTCTGCCTCCTCTCTGCACCAGCACAGAGCTGTGCCGACAGACAGACAGAAGGATTGAGCTCCAGTGCTTCACAACCCATCAGTGACTGGGGAGCATTCACCCTGCCCATCAGGGCTTTGCTTTTTACTGGGAGGAAGATCCCCCTGCACTGCAGCCTGCTCATTGCCCTCCTGGAGAGACCAGGAGCTTCGACACAAGACCAGGACATCTGGGTTCTATTTCTGGCTCTGCTGCTGGCAATTCACCACATTTCTCCATTTCCCCATCTGCTATCTGGGAATAATGCAGTATTGTTAAAACCAAGCACTTAAAAATGATGAATCAGACCATTTCCCCACTCCAAAATCATGAGATTGGTTTAAAAAATCATGACACCTTCAGCAGGGATAGGGCCACATGCAGGAGGATTCACATGCCTTCAGAGGACCTAGTCTATGGAACTTTAGCTTCCACGCTTTTCTGCAAGATTTAGAAAGAGATTTCTTTCTTTTCCTGAGCTTAAAGCTCACAGTTCATCTGGCCACATGATGTTGGCATGATATGGAAAAAAAGAAGTCTCCAGAACTGGCAATACTAACAGGTTTTTTTATTCTCTAGAGCCTTGTGCAAGTTTTCTGTGAAAGCCTCTTACTTCCAAAAACATTGATCCATTAAAATCAGAGGGAGGGTTCAATTTCTAACAACTCTCCCTGAAGCAATTTCAGGGGAGGCGGAAGAACACAACAAAAGTTGTGGAACCATGGCAACATCCATCTCTGACATTTGCTAAACAAAAACATTTCCTTTATGATCGAAAATTACTTTTCTTTTTTAAGTTCTAGACCATTTAGGCTTAAAAAGGACTTTCAAATGGTAAAAAGTTGCACTGGGAACAAAACATTTCATTTGATCCAATACAAAATTTTGGGCATAGGGGGAAGGAATTAGGGTCAGGATGAAAATCAAATTATTCCTTCAGGAATGCATTACATATTTTTAGTTCTTATCCCATTTTGGAGAAGTACTGGCATTTTACAGATTCTCATAGAAAAAAAAGAAATTTTTTCCTGCCTAGGTCCAATTTCCATCATATAGATATAGAGGATAGAGATGTTTTAAGGACTGCAGATGGCATGTGCTGAGTATTCTTAATTTATGCATTTATTTCATCCATTGCCCATATGATTCAGCCTAAAAAAATCCCACATACATCTTTACTTCTTTACTGTTCAAATACTCACACATCTTCCCCTTTCCAAGTTGAATCCATACTTGCTTGTGCTGGTTGTGGAATTCACTCAGGAGTAGATGCGCTTTCAGGTAAAAGACACAAACCAGATGAGCACATGTGACCTCTAAGCCAAGAAAAACCCTTCTGCAGAATATATGCGAGAGCACTCCTGCAAATCAGTGTGAACTCATGCAACAGTGGTATAGAAGCACAGTGGTACATGTGATTACACAGGCAGCGCTCTTTATAGAACATGTGCCAAAAACATTATATATGTGCTAAGTCATAAAACCCTATAGAAGCTGGTCTCAGTGCATGGAACATCACATGAAATCTGGTAACAGCCACATCTAATGAGAATTCAACTGCTAATCATTTACTAATTCACCTAAGAAGAAGTCTTAAACTTGAGAGACAACCAGTGTTAGTGACAAGGTAAACCCGTATCATTCCTCTGGATCTTACTGAAACTTTATTCTTCCAATTAAAGAGCCTGCAAAAAGAAGGGACAACATTCATACAAGGGTGTCACCCTGTGCTGGGGGCAAAGGACACACAGGTAGGGCTGCAGGGTTCCAGGCTCAACTTGGCTTCAGCGCTATGCCTCCAGCCCCTCCAGAAAATGAAAGTAGCTGTCAGGTACATTTAAAACATTATAGGCTATCTTTCTTTTAAAGACACAAGAGAAGGATCATGTGCCTTCTCTTAGACAAATGGTGAGTTCAACTGCAAGAGGTCAGCAATGCTGATGTCTGGTTTGTCCATCTCCTGAGCCTCCACATCCCCAGCTAGACAATCTCCTATCTATTCAACAGGAAACAGTCCTATGGCACGAAGTTCGGCCTTCAAAGAGAATTTACTTTCTCACTGAGATGGGGGGACCTTAAGAGATATTTCATTGTGGACAGAAAAAGAATATCCTAGGGTGTGAATATGCCAGGGGATGCAGGAAAGCAGGCATAAGTGATCAGAGCACATGAAACAGAGAAGAGAAAGACAGGGCCTCAGAAATCAAGCACAGAATAATGCCAGTGTACATCCTTTCTCAGAGACCTCAAACTTCCACATGCAGGTTTTCCAGCTCCCTCATGCACTGGCTGAGCATCCAGTGTTTCCTGTTGATGATTCTTCTGCCTTGTCTGTCGGCACGGAGCAAGGACCATTCCCCCTGTCACTAAAGCTGTTTTGAATAGGCACTGTCCCCCCTGGGCTGCCAGCTGAGGCCATTCCCAGGAGAGCTACACCCCTCTCAGAGTCTATTAAAGCTCAATTACAGAGGACTGACTGGCCTCGTTGTCTGGCAAAGGGAGGTAAGATGCTCCTCTCCCCCCAGGGTGAGGGCTGCTTTACCATAGCCTGGCAAGCTCACATCTGTGTATCAATTTAATAAGATCACATCAAGTACAAGAGGTGAGGAAGGCAGAGTGAGGATAAGCTGCAAGGCACCAGCTTATAAAGCCACCAGTGCCTGTTTAGGCAAGACTGGCTGGCCCAGCAATGACAAAGGGTGTGTTGCTGATTTACACTGCAGTACAATGGAGCTATCTTGATTTACACTAGCAGGGACCTCGTGGCCCTCCTCGCTTCACAGACTCTGTCTCAACAGCATCTTCCCATGCCAGCTCAGCACAGCATCTGATCCACTGGTGCTTTCCCAGGGACTAAAACCGTTCTCTCCAATGTGTTCCATTTCCATTCTGCTGCCATCCTGCTTCCCAGGAGGTTTCGCATCTCCAGCGGCTAAGTCCTGGCCTTCCCTGTATATTCGTAAAGAGCTGTCATCAACACGAACACAAAAGTTTCTATCAGGGATAAATAGCTTCCCTCCCACCTACACCCTCCCTCCTTGTATGTGTCTTCTGGGATTTGAGTCCATAGGCAGAATTATACAAATAGATCAGTCATACAGATAGCAGTCGTGTTTCATTTGTTACTCAGAATCCTTATGGGCAAGCAAAATAAGAGAAGCTGAAATAATGTAAAAGCATTTATTTCACTCCTCATCCCTAAAGGATCCATGTTTTCCAAAGCCGCTTACACCAATGAAGAAGGTGGGGGTGAGGGAAAGGAGGACACACTGTTACACTGAAGGTCTAACTTCAGTTTAGCATGTCTCCCTCATGGTCCACAGGACTCTGAATGTCATACAGAGATCAAGGGGTAAAAGCCTCAGGTGCCTCTGGAAAGCATTCTTTATCCTCATCACATAGACAAGGAAACCGAGGCAGGGGAGAAGCCTGGCAGCCATTTACAAAACCTCCCAGAGATGTGCCTGAGAACTGGAGACAGGCAAAGCAGGGTCCCCTAAGCACCAGGCTGCCTGTCTTTCTTGGTACACTGTGACATCTGCCACCAGCTTAAGAACACGGGAGCAGTAGGGGGAAAACTCATCAAATGCAAACTATTCACAGGCATCACAGAACAGAGACTCCAACCAGAAGGGCCTGCACAGCATCCCACCTCCAAACTGCAAACCATCACTCACCTTCAAGACAAGCAAGAGACCTCTGCTAGGAGGCACATACCCAGCACACTGAGCCACAGGGCAAGAGTAGGCCCTGCTAAAACCTCCCCTAGTCCCTGTTTCTGACGGAAGTCAGGATCTGTGGGAATACCCTCTAGAGCTCTTCCTGAAAGTCCATCTCTGGCACTGAGCAGAGAGAGCAGGACATAGCAGTGCAAAGAAGAACTGATGGTCTAGCTCGCAGGTGCAGAGTACAGCAGGGCTAGCTATTGCTTGTACATCCAGGACACAACAGTTCTCTTGGGTGCAGAGGTGAGCTGCCAAGAAAATACCTGAATCCTAGAGCTCCTCTTGATTTGGATTAACAGAGCATACCATGCAGCATGGAGCACTGTCAGGACCTGGCCAGTTTCACAGAGCAGAGAGGAAGCGTGTCCTCTGTTGCCAGCTGTGCCAGGCCTCCAGCTTTCTGCCTCTTGGCACAAAGCCAGAACATCCCTTGCTCTTCTGCAGCACCTTCCTCTCTATTGCCCTCCAAAAAAATACACCTACTTTGTGGCCAAGAGCAGTGAGACCAGCAGGAACTGATACCTCCTCACTACCACTAAATGTGGCACTTCAAACTGGACAGAGGAGACATGTGGGTATTCAATCTGGTAAAGAAAACATAGGCTGGGTGAGTGTCATTGTCCATGGATGGAGTCAAAGGGATAGGGGAATCAATGAATATTTCCACGCAGGCTGGGCACCAGGGATGATGGTGACATCTGTCCAACACACACTGGTTCCACTATGATCGTGCCTTCAGAGAACACTTCCAGAATGGCCTGGTATATGTCTAGTTCTCTTCAAGGTAGTAACTTGAGATGGCTACAGCTGTATAACCAGATCCCAAGGAGAAAAACTGAGCTGCTGTGTGCCCTGTAATTGACATAGGCAGCCATCTCTAGAGGTTCTGGCATTTTCCATTCCTTGACAGCACTGCCACATTGGGCATCCCTACATCCTGGCTCCCAGGCACACACAGTACACACAGCCTGAGATTTGAGTAAGGCCTGTAGAGAAGACACTGCTGTCACACTCCCTTTAGACCTTTGCAAAAACTGGAATGCTTGCTGCAGATACCCACTTTCCTAGCTTTGTTCTGTGTCTTTTAATACTTGCTGCTCCTCTTCAAACTCCAGCATCTAGAGTTATGACAGAAAGAATGTTCACTTTAAGGAAATGGATTTGGAGGGAAAGGTGTCAAAAGGCAGAGATTCAGTTGTCTTTCAATGGAATAAAACTTAACAGATTAAAAAGACCCAGAAGGCAATAAAAATAAAAATAACATTATGCCAAAGCAAGTTTTGCAATTTACTGGCATTGGCTCTAGGCATACTGAACAAAATCAACCCAAATCTTCCACCTGCACAAAGACCACAGAAAGTCCCACATGTGCGTAGACTTGAAGCAGCAGAAACGCCTTGTCCCCTTCCTATTCAGAAGAAGCCCAAAGTAGATGCCTGCAGTCCGAGTCCAGGTTCATCTGCTTCAACCAAAAGGAATTGTACTGAGCTGGTGATTCACAGAGAGATGAACCTTCATTTAAGAGGAGTCTTGGCCTTGTGCCATCTCTGGTTTAAAACCTTCAGAACCTCAGAGGTGAACATGTTCTTGCTGAAGAAAGAGAAGAGATAGGGCCAAAGAGGGAAAGGTCAAGCCTGGCACATGCTGCTGAGGGAGACCTCTACGGAGACAACATGCACCAACAGAGCTGCCCATGTTTGAGCAGCCACATACTTGGTGTTCTGCAACCCTGCTGAAGAGTGTCTCAACTTGCAGAGGAGTCAAGCAGTTGTGGGAAACTCCAGCAGCACACCAGTGCAGGCACAAAGCAAAAGGCTCTGCCCCATGGCATGATAGGCAGGGAAAGGCAGGTGAAATGAGGCAGCTCAGGCCACCCAGCAAGCCAGTGGAAAAGAAGGACTGAATATTCTCTCATGCGCTGCCTATGCCCATTGCTCCAGCTGCCTCCTGCTGAGGTAGCAGGATCTGACACCACAAAGCACCTTATACCTGGCACTGGCATCTGCCACAGCCAAGATAGGCATCAAATTTATACTTGAGTAAAACCATGGCATGATGCGCTGCCCAGGAAGCCCTCTGTGCCACACTCCTAGACAGAGCTTTAAGGTAGCCCCTCTCCTAGAGAACCAAGGAAAAATATCCTCCCTGTTCCCATCTCCAGGCATCGCTTCCTGGAGCTTTACACCCAAAGGACCACAGACATGGGGGGAGGGACAGGGACACAGAGAGAGGATCTCCCACCAGAGACTGGGGGGAGGCTTAGAAAGCAAAAGGGGTGGGGGGGAAAGGAAGAAGAAGAAAAGATGGAAGAGAGGCAGTTAGCAGAGGCAGGGAAAGAAAAAAAGAAAAAAGAGTGGGAAGGGAGAAAGTGAGAAAAAGAGAGAGAGTGAGAAAAATGACAGGAGCTGAATTTTCGGCGCCCTCACTTTAAATCAAGATAAAAGACTGAAATGGAAAATAACAGTCCAGAGAAACCCCTGGACGGCTTTGGGCGTTAATGGAAACACATGGCTGAAGGCTGTAGTGTTGTCAGCTTCCCCGTGCTCTGACATTCCTTTCTGATAATCCGGCCTGCCATAAAATTAGAATAGCAAATACCTCCTGACAAAGATGCATGTTTCCCTCTATTGTGCCATCATAAAAAAAACTCCGCTGGTGACTCGAGGAGCCGCAAACTTCAATTTAAATTTACAGTGCGGCGGAAGGAAAGTGATATGCACTCAAAAATTTTAATAACCTATTAAGTTACGACTTCAATTTCATTTTATGAATATTTTCCTTGGGGAGCAGTGCTATCACAGAGAAAGATAGAAATTTAAAAAAGATAAATAGTGCCATTAATCTCCAACATTTCTCTTCCATTATCCTTGAAAATTAGGAGTTATTTTTGTTCAGATCTTCATGTAATTAGCTCCCTACACTTGATTCACTAGCCAGAAAATGACCATGTTCAGAAAATTAAAAATTTGTCATTAAGTGGAATTTAACATAATATCATTTATCTTTATCTATTCCCCAGCTGACAGCAGGAGCCTTGGAACTGATACAGGCTCCTGTGTCAGAGAGTAGAGGCAAGTCCTCAACACGAGAGGGAGAGCACGGGAGGGTGGGGGGAGGCTCTAAAGATGTGGGAGGGTAACAGGAGAGGGGGAGCGTGTGAGACAAAAAGGAAGCAGGAGCTGGAGTCATGGTAAGAAGGACAGAAAAGAAGGAATGGGGCATGGGAGAAGTGGGAAATGCGGGAGGGAGTTAGAGGAGCAAGGCAGAGAGCCAGGCAGGCGAGGGGTAGAGGGGGAGAAGGAGGGCTGAGGAAGAGGAGGGCAGGGAAAGCTAGTGAGGTAAGGGTTACCTGCTGGGCTCTGTGGTACAGCTCAGAAGGGGCCACCATGAAGCCAGCTGGGTGTCACAGTGAGAACAGAACTGAGGCCTGGTGAAGTCCTGGCAGGATCCCTGAGTATGGTTGCTGGCTCAGCTGGGCTGGATGGAAACCAAGGCACTGGTTTCCAGCTGGTAGCCTTCTCTAATTCTTCACTTGCCCCCAGCCCAGCAGTCCCACATGAAACACAGGGTGGGACCCAGCAGAAATCCCACCAGGGTCACAGGAAGGCTTTTGCTGCTTGTTAAAGACCTGAAGCCTACATTGGTGACAAGACCCAAAAGAATATTGGCTGGTAGCAGACCTCCTCCTCTCCAAGTGTTCCAGAGTGACCTGCCCAGTATCCTCCATCAAGTCATTACTCCCTTGTGCAGAAGGGAAACCCAAGCACAGAACAGGTCTTTGACTTGCCCAAGGTGGTAAGACTGGAAGGAGGGCTGCGACCAAAACCCAGCCCAGACTGGCAGACTCTTTGGTATCTTCTGCTCTAACTCTCACTTCACACTTCCTTCCCTCAACTAATCCTGTGTGCACACCAGAGATGCAACAAGTCCAACCCTCCAGCATGGGCTGAACTACAGAAAGCCTCTTCAGCTTCTGAATCCCTCTCATGGACCAAAAGCATTAGCCTCCTAACCATCTCATTTAATCTCTGTCTCTCATACTCTCAGTATATCTGATAAAATATCTCTCTGGAGAAAATGAAAGAGATTAGGTGGAAGGAAGAAGAACACCATAAAGCAAACACTATGGGCAGGAGCTATTTTAAATAACTGGCTAGCTAAAAAAGCCAAGGACATTAGCTACTCAGCAGTTCCACCACAGGAGCTTGCGTTATTTTAAGCAAATCTCTTTGCCTCTATTCTGGCTTAGAGTTTGGGGATTTTTCCACTCCTCCCAAAGGAGTTTGGGGGAGTTCCAGTTAGCTGCATTAGCTTCTCCTGTATCTTCATTTTCAAACTTTGTGCATACATTTTGTTCTTGTTTTGTTTTATAAGTACAATGAAATGTGCTGGGGAGAAAGCCATAAAGATTTGCACTTCATCAGAAGCAAGCTCAATGACCTTGCATGCAGCTATATATTTTTCTGTGCAAAATGTCACACAGATTTTTGCACAAGTATTTACTGGGCAGTGCATAGTATGTTATAGATCTGTACAACAAGGTGGCATAAAACAGCAGAGGAACATTCCAGTGCAGGCACTTATCACCATGCTTTGTGGCTGCGATTTTTAATGCAACCTAGGGAGTTAGGTACAAAAAAAATATCTCTCACAATAGTATTCTCCTCACAGGTTCCTGCAAACCACAGTTGGTGGTCACAAAGTACCAGCTCACATGCACCAACCTATTTCTTTCTACCTATAAATAGACCAGATGGGTTAGGGTCACTGTACTCATCCTGTAGCTGGATACATGGAGGTGTTGAAAGTCCCTAGGTGCTACAGCAAACCAACAGCAGAGCCAGGCATGGAACCCAACCTCTGAAGCTTCCCATCAACAGCTGGGGTATGCAATGCTGCTTTGTGGCTCGAGAAACTTCTTTTTCTGGCACACACGTATCTGGAGCCAACAGCAGGGTTGGGTAAGCATAAGTCTGCCTACAGACTTTCACTAGGTTCTGGGTATGTCTCTAGGTTGGATCCTTAGCCAGAGTAAAGGAAAGTAGCATCTACTGTAGTACTTGTCACAGTGTAATGGAGGGCTGTCTCTAGGTAACTGCTCTGAGACACGTTTTTTCGTCTCATGTCTAGTGCAGCCATGTCCCTGTCTGGTCTGAAGGCGGAGTGGCAGTACTGCCCACTCATCATGTGCCACAGCACTGAAGAGTAAACTTCCTCCAGCTAATGATCTGAAATGCCAAGTATCACTTTGTCCCTTCAGCAGCCCATCTCCAAATGGCTGGGTGGGACAGCCCCTGGAAAGTCTTTTTGCTGTGCACCCCAGAGCATGCTCTTTCCACCCTGGCTCTCAAATAGCCCTTTTTCCCCTGGGTCTCCTCCCTCCCACTTAGCCTCATGCTCCTCCTCTCCCATCCCTCCACACACACTTCCTTTTTCCTTTTCCCTTCATCTTCTGTTTTTGCTCTGTTTCTGCCCTTTCTTTTCTCCATGTCTAGAGCTGTTTGATTCACAGTGGTCTCAAAGCAGAGGCTAAGGTCCTTCCTTTCTTACTCACTTATAATACGATTTACAAAAGTGCCTTCACTTTGTCCCCTCATTCCTTGATGCAGTAGCTTTCCTTGGTGCTCCCCTTAAAATCAGTTCTGCTCCTCTTCCCCTTAGTCCTACACTGTCTTCCTTTACCCACTTCAACTCTTTTTTTATACCCTTCCAGCCTAAGGTAGCCTATTCTCTTCCTCTTCCCCCATACAGCCCCTGGCCCACTCCCTCCTGCCTCTCCCATCCCTTTCCATGCTCCCCCTCCTCACCAGAGCCTCAGCACTGCAGCCTTAAAGCAGGATAAATGGATATGGATATCGTACAATAAAACCTTCAGAATGGAGAGTTTTGTGCAAGTGAACAGCAGCCAAGCCTGAGAGACTGAAAATTGGATAAAGGGATTAAAACAGTAGCACATTAACAGGAGATTTAGAGTGTAATAAACTCATTTCATAATAATATGTGCGTTGGGGCTGGTAATAAATCATTGCGGGATCCCTGCCTTCCGCAGTGCCGGAACGAGGCAGTGACCCGAAAGCGGGGTAGGATTTCAGCAAGATGTGGATTAATTTCACAGGGTTCTTGGCCAGGAATAGAGCGGCTGTGCCATTGCTGTACAGCTGCTGCTGCTGCTACTGCTGGCTTTTTGCAAAAACACCACGAAAGGCAAACAAGTGAAACCAAAAGGAGGACTTGCCAGCACTGCCTGGCACACGTTTCTGGAAGAGGGGTGGTCAAGTGGCCTTCACCAGAGGCCAAGCATCAGTACTTCTCAGCCATCTCCCTGTACAATGTCCTGCCCCTTTCCATGCGGACTTGTGGGGTAAAGATGATAAAACAGCAACAGGAAAGAAACCAGCTAGACAAATCCACCAGGCTAAGTCACCATATTAATGGTCCCCGTAACTTTGCGTAGGACACTAAAGTCAAAAGAATATAATAACCACATGCAGTAAGCATACCAGGCTGGTGGGTATCCCAAAATGCAACCTTAGGAGAGGTGGGGATGGGGGAAGGCTGAGACCCCAACTCACATCTGCTGCACAAAGCTCATGAAAAGTTATAAAAGAGATGAAGCATCAGACTGAGAAAGGGAAGACAGCAGCATGCTGGAATGTTCCCAAAGAAAGAATTCAGATGGATCCAAGCCATAACGCAATTAGGTGAGGCAAGGACTTTGCAGCAAGAGGTAATAAAGGAATAAAGAACAGGAAAATGCAGTACCAGTGTCCTGGAATAAAAAACAAAGGGCTTGAGGAGACCTTGGGCAGATGGGAGCAGGTTGGTCATTTCTTAAGGAATATTAGGGAGCAAAAAAAAAGCTTTCCAAAAGAGGAGGTACTGAGAAGCTCACAACAATCCAGGCAGGGGTCCAAATGACAGGGGAGCTGGGCTCCACTTCTTGCGACTATAGCTATGAAGCTTGACTGGAGGTGTGGACCTCAGGGGAGGTTCTGCCTTGCTTTACCATAACTCACAAGTGTGTGGTCCAGTGTCTATGAAAAGAATATATGGGATATTTTGATAGTGATGCAACTGGACATGAATACAAGAACCTGTATTGAAAAAAGGACAGAATGGGCCAATCTCCAAGAAAATTGCCTAAACATAAGCCAAGGCTAGCCTGACACAAAATTGGGAAGGGTAAATTCAAATGAGAGAAATGAGACATTGTGAAGACTGAGGAGGAAGTGAATGGCCAGCAGGACAAAATCCAAACCTCAAAGTGAGACTTAAGGGCTGAAGACATGCAGATCATGGTGATTTGTCTTTGGTGGTACCCCTAGGAGCAGCACCACCACACTTATTTAGTCAAGGCCAGAATCACAACTCTGGACTTCCCTTAAAATATTAACCTCTATGCTGTGCTATCCAAATGCGGTGGTAACAAAAAGTCATCAGGTCACAAATCAGTCACCTGCTTGTGTGAGCAGACTGAGGATGTTCAAACCAAACAAGGCATATAACTGTTCCTCAAAAGGAAGGTTAAGCCTTGCAAGAAGCCTCCATCTGATGCAGAAAGACACATTCATACGTAAGTTTCTTTACATGTGTGTAGTGGCTGCTGACAACCCACTTACTATGCACGAATCTCTCAAGGAAACCCTATTTCTTTCACAAAGGCAGTTTTGCACCATCATGCAGGTCTGTGCAGAAGACACAGCAAATACCTATGACTTTCACAGGACTAGACTGGGAGGTAGGCTAACATGGCATGTTGGGATTTTTAAAGAAGTATTTGACATGAAATTGAAGGAGGGTTTAAGGGAAAAGGCGAAACAAAAAGAAAGGCAAGACTGCAGTAAAACAGGGAAATGATACTTCACCAGGCAGAAGGGCTGAGTGTTTCAGAGCTGTTTGAGATTCATTCAGTCAAGAGACAAAGAATGGCCCCCAGCACTGCTTGGAAAGTCATGCCCACAGATCTCTAAGAAGAAAGCAGAAGAGAGGCACAGACAAAACTTCAGGTCTCAGCAGAATGTTGTTGGAGCTCCCAAACTTCTTCCAAGGAAACCAAAATACCATATTTACAAAGTGTGGCAAGGTTTGGATAAAAGCAAAACATTTCATAGTCATTGCAGTACAGAGCAACACAGTACTAGGTCAAAAGCCTACCTCTGACCTCAGTCCAAGGGAGGCCATAAGCCTGGCTTGTGGACAAGGGTCCTGCACATCAAAGACAGCTCAGCCTGGGCTTGGGCCAATTACTAGTCACCGACACAGACTGGAACAGGTCTAGCAGAAGTGATCTATACCTCCACAGCAGCCAGAGTGCCCCTTTGGGATGGAGAAGGTGTATGGCCTTATTCATACTTACTATACCCCATTTTTGAGCTCAGAGGACAAGACAACATCACTGACAGTCAGTGGCCCTAGACCTACAGCTTGTTGCTTTTTCTTATCACAAACCCAGCAGCTTGTACTGTAAGGCAGGAGTTGACTTCTTACATTTCAACATTAGACAACAAAACCCAAAACGCTACTCAAAAGTAAAACATGCAGTAAGCAAAGGGTTGGGTTTTTTTTTTCCTCAGCAGAGAAAGAACTGATTTTAAAACATATTTTGTAAAAACACATTTCAGAGATCAGCTCCAGACTATAAAGGCCTGTTTCTGCTAATTAACACAGGAACCAGTAGATCCATGTTTTGAAAATGCATTGGTTAAAACAAAATGAGTTTTAACAAGTCCCTTAGTATTAAAAAACTTATTTAAAGGAAAGCCTTTAGAAATTTTACTCAAAATATATTTTGGTTTTTATAAACACTAGAAAATGTGATCAAGAAAATAGCTCAGCTTGGCTGCCAGAACACAGTAGTAGGAAGAAGGGAAAGCAGGAAGGAAAAGCTCACTTTGATATTTTTTTTTCCTTCAGTAGTAAGGGATGATCCCAGCTCAGCAAGCTGCAGCATGGAAAGATGGGAGTCCCAAGACACTGCCCAAAGCAGTCAAACAGGGCACCCAAAACTACCAGTGGTACATCACCATTACAGTTGCCCACTAGGAGGTGATGATCCCTGAGGGAAATGCTCAGAGCCCAAAACCTTTCCCACATACCATGAAAACAACGTGTGGCCCTCATGGCAATTTCAGCCAGGTGGGAAGGTGTCAAGGGGTAAGTGCTAGCAGAACTGCTGTTCATATAAGCTGGCTTTCACTCATTACTATAGCTGTTGCCACATCACTGAAGTGTAAATTCACTCAGTATATCACACCGGCTTCACTGCTGCAAAATAGTACTCAAGAAACACTAATAAAGTGGGAAAATTGGATTTGCACTGAAGTCAACCTGCCACTTCAGCTGTCAGTCAGTGTCCATCAAGAGCTGTAAGCCCCATCCAAACAGACTTCCCAGTGGCAAACTGGCCATGGGAACTTGAGAAGCCAAGAAGCAGAAGTGAATATACTCAGCATAGGACCTTCACATAGGACCATACACACGCACCTCAAAAAAGCCGACAAGATCGAGCCTCTATAATAAAAGCTGGTGGATAGTGAACCACAACAGTAAGTTACTCTGAACTCTGAATGAGAGCTCCAAGAGGCTGTAAAGCTCCTTGGTTTCTATTCTGCTGGCTTCAAGGGAGATATTTCATCCCACATTCCTACCAGATGATACTTAAAAATAAGGAGAAAGTTCCAGAAACCCTACAATCAATTTGACAGACCATTTCCACTGGAAAATACAGATAGCTCTGAAATAGCTCTGAAAATGCTGAAGGACCCAAGTTCAATGTCCTTCAAACATTACTTCCTGGCTATGAGTCAAAATTATTTCCTCGTGTAAAAGAGGACCAAGTTTAGACAAAGGGTTGAACATAGCTAATAAAAAGATGTCCCTTTTTTTTTTTTCAGTTAAAGGTAAAGGCTTTGATTGCCCCAAAATGACAATTTCATAGAAAACGAAAGGAATGTGAGAGAAAGAAAGAAAAGAACTATTTTAAAGTTTGAGGGTCTTTTGGTTGGGTGGTTTTGGTTTTCTTTTTATTTAAAAGCTAAGCAAAGTATAAGGTGTTTTTTTTTACATGAAAGGCTGTGGCTGTTTCACAACATCCCCCTTCTTTACTAAGGCAAAACATTAAAATAAAGCTATCTGATTAATTTCCCCACAATTGGGACATAGGTACAATGACCTGCAGCAGTTTCAGGGTTGCCCTGTTGGAAAGAGCACCTTCCATGGCTAACTGCAGCTATATGGCTGGTGAGCTAAAGCACGCATGTGCCACAAAATGCCATAGCAATGCAGTTGCCTGATACAGTGCTGTCCAGAAATCACCTTCAAGACAGTTTAGTGGTATGACATGGTACGTCATCAACTACAATCTGGGCCAGGAGGCAATAATCCATTCCAATGCTGATCTTTGAAGACATCAGAATCAATTGAAAGCCTGCTGTTAATCATGCTACGTGGCCTATAGACCACCTTGTTCTGTAGCCTTCCATGGTTTATTAGCTCATAAAGAAGCTCATAGTAGGTTGATTTTTGGACAGAAAACCGGCAAAGACCATCCACTGTTGACAGAAATGGCATGGCTATAGAATCATAGAATAGTTAGGATTGGAAGGGACCTTAAGATCATCTAGTTCCAACCCCCTTGCCATGGGCAGGGACATATTAAAGGGCTGACTCTATTTACAACAGACTGACCCTGGGCAGTTCTAGTGAGTGCTGCTCAGGGAAGCCCTGGGCTAAGATCTTCGATTTTTGCAGTCACAACACTTGCAACATATTGGAAAGATCAGCCACATTTACCAGTGTGGTATTACTGAGTTTCTGCTGGACAGTTCCTCACTATGTAAATTCCAAATGGATGACAGAGGTGTAGCCTTCAGCTCCTGTTCAAAAGAGTTATTTAACATTTCTGTGGACATAAATGAACGGAGACATAAGCAAGTTGCCTTACTTAAGCAGAATAATTGATATCACATATATGGGATCAGGAACAGTAGCAGAGGCAAAAAAGCTCAAGCTAAACAGGAGTTTCAATGCAAAGTTCTCCTGAAAAAAAACAACCAACTCATGGACAGTATAAAGAAGACCACAGATGATCATATATGTTGGTATTGTGTTGGTCAGGATTCAGATGGAATGTTAAATCTTGGTCTGGACTCCAGCATTCAAGAGATATATTGGCAAATAAGAGCTATTTGTGAAGAGAAGTAAGATTAGTTCAAGATCTGGAAAACATGACCTGAAAAGCAGGAAAGAACTGGAAGTGTTCAGTCTGGAGATGGAAAAGCTTTGGAGAAATATCTTCCTAATAGGTTAAAAAAAAAAATGGGCAAAAAGGAAGGCAATAAGCCCTTTTTCATGTCAACAGAGAGAAGAGAAGAAAACAAGGCTTAAACTGCAGCAAGATCCAATTAGGCAAGAGGACAAAGCTTCTAGCACTCTGAGCTAGTGCTAGAGGCTAGTAAAGCTCTGGAGCAGGTTGCTGTAGGGAAGCCATGATATTTCCATCATTGAAAGCTTTTAATGATACAATATCAGTTAGAAAGTTAGAAAATACCCATCTGAGGCAGAACGGATCTTGCCCAAGGGCAGGGAGATGGATCAGATGATCTCATAATGCTAATTCCAGGCTTAATTTTTCTGATAATCGTATTCAAATTAATGAAACTAAATTACAGTGAAGCTGATTGGTATGTTCAAGGCCATACATTAGACCAGCAGCAAGACAGCATTAAGACCACCAGGAACTGACACATGCACATCAGTGACATTTGCTTTAATACTAGCTGCAAAAAAAAAAAATAAAATTGAGGAGCAAAAGGGGAGAATGGTAATTTGCTGTGTCCTAAGATATTTCCAGCATGGCCTAACCAAAAGGCTGTAACACGTGTGTCTGTGTTCACATAAGCAAAAACATATCTCTTTATTAAAAATTAAACATTTTATCTTCTTGAGGTTTGTGTTTGTTTTGGGTTTTAATGTTAAGGATTAAAATTATCATTCTCTATGAAGCAGTACTTTTCATTAAGGAATACAGTCATGTTATTATAAAATAAGAGAAAGGATAATCTTTAGACTTCTCTAGAACTTTTTTCCCTGAGAAAATGCAGCCAAATCCAAATGTTTTCAGGTCATTCCATATGACCAAATCTTCTCCTCAGAAATAAAAAGAATTAAAAAAAATAAATAAATAAATTAGAAAAGTGTTATAAGCAGATCACTTCCCTGATTTGGCATTTCTGGGTCCAGATTTCAGAATTATTCTAAGCACATTTTTTGAAAGCAACAGCAAGATTTTTTGGGATGCCCAGATATTTGGAGGGGCACAGGGTTAACAGTCTTGGTGCCTTTGTGGTCAAGGAGCAGTGGCACTTCTGGTGAGCTTGGGGTTTGTCCCTGCCACTGTTTTAAAGCTTGTTCCCTGTGTTGCCTTCCTGTGCGGGCAGGGCTATCTGTTGAGGAAGTGCCCAAGGCTCCACAGTCATATCCCACCCCCCATCCTGGTTAAGTCATTCCTTATGTGACAATAATGCCATCATACAGTATAGTGTACTTTGTTTACTGCTCAGCAGATCCCAACTTAAACTAGGCATTCACTCACTGACACTCCACTCCCAGAGTACACAGATGTGGTCCATAATAGATGAACTCTCTTACACCTCCCTAATATGTTAAGCAATTAGTTCCTTCTCCCATCTGAATTTGCAAAATCTACTTCTTCTGCTCTCATAGGGCCAAAATCTTTGGGGCAGAATGGCTATCCATTGGTACTCACTGACACTGTCCCTGGCCCTGCATGATCCTGTTACACTGACCTGATTTATTTATTTATTGTGTGTATCTGGTACAATATACACAAATCCATGGCTGTTTTCCAGGACTGCATAAACAAGTCAGCGAAACGCTTGTTTCAGTACGTGCACAGGGCCCACTCAGGCTCTTCCACCAGAACATGAACAACATCTACAGTGAGTGCCAGTGGGATAAAGAGAAATAACGTAAACTGTGAGCCATTAAACCCTCCGCCTCTTTTCAAAGAGAGCACATATGTTCACCCAAACACAATCTATACACTTCACTACGAACAGGACTGGTACAGGCCCAATAACCCCCTCTGGGCAACATCTTCACCTCATGTAAATTGGTGTCATATAAGTTGTTTTAGTCCCACAAAAGCCCTGTTGAGCTGCCATCCACCACACCCCCAGCTAAGGATGTGGAGCTTTCCATCCAATGACAAAACTCCACATTTTTAATACTGCTTGGTTGCTGTCACCACCAAGTAAGAGTCTGTTCATCACTTAGTCTGCCCTGCCCTTTTGTCAAATAGCAGTACAGGAGTTATTCTCTTGTCTCCCAAAGATCCTGTGCATACTGATCTTGCTGTGAAGTAGGGAACATACTTTGAACTTCATGGGTTTTATCACCTGAGTATTAGTCATTTTCCATATGTTTCTGTTGCATTAATGGAAAAATATGGGAGCCCTCCGGTGGTAAAAATAATACCTTTAATTTCCCACAGATGATAAGGAGAGACTGTAACCTAGCAGATAAAGTGCCTACTTCAGCTTTCAAAGGTGCAACTGTGAGTTCAGAACTGTATTTTCAGTACCTTCTCTGTTCACTTTATTCCACTCATGCTGCTTTAACTTAGTTAATACCCATTGATTTAGCAGGATCATAATAATAACAGCAGCAGCTCCTGTCAGCAATGGGTCAAATTCAGACATACAGTAAGATGTGTGAATGCTGTAGGAGGAAGAATGCATAAAAAGGTGAAAACTTAGAGCTTGTTTTAAAGAAAAAAGCTCAACCATGGTGTAAATGCACTGAATTTCACCAGAGGTAAAGAATACCTCTTACATTCAGCTGAAACAAATGAAAGTCTCAGCTTCAAACAAAACTTTATCCCTCATAGCTACAGTTTTAAAGCTACAGACAGCAAACACTGATCCTCTATCAGCAATGAAGACAGGAAAGTAAAGAAACACCTAGATTCATTCGAATCTACTTTGTTATGCTACCTGCTGTCGCCCCCCATAGATTTCACGTGTAAAACTACACCCTTACCAAAAAATTAGCATACTGGAAAGGGGGCAAAAGAGGGAAGAAGGATCAGTCTAAGTTTAGTCTTGGTAAAATTAACAAAGAAAGCATTTCATAGCAACTGAAATGTACCGATTTACTCCAAGCTAGTCCTTGTAGTTTGGTAATAGAGTTTCTCTATATAATTTTTTTAAATTGCACTTAAAATAAAGCTCAAAATAACCAAAGTAATGGGAAAAATCAAAGCTTATTTTGCTTCTAAATGTTAGAAGTGAATGTTTAAAGTTTTGCTGCATCACTGGCTTTGGTCAAGAATATAGTTTTCAGCCAAATTCACCTGGGATGGTAGTCACAAAGGGGTAAGAGGCAATATAAAAGAAGGCATCGTACATCAGAGCTACAAAACCAGCAATGAAAATCACTCCTTTCTTTTGCTACACACACGAAGCAATGTGAAACACTCTCACAGTTGTCCCCAAACCCTTTCTCTGGTGTTCATAATTGCAACTGAAAGGAACAGAGACTTGATGTGATGCCAACACATACTGTATCCTCATTTGAGAGACAAATCAGCTGTCTTCTTTCATCACCCAAAACAAAGCAGAGATAGGGTCACTGGTACTGGGGAATTCTCCAGAAGCGGCCAACCCACCCTTGAAAATAGCTGCAGTAAAGGGTGCTCCTCAAGGAGACACCCCATCACTTTGCCAGTAAGTAGAAGCTCACAGTAGTAGTTTGCCTCCATCACATTATAGTCCCGTCAACTTCTGATGCTGGAGCAGTGGCTTTCCTATGTGTTGCTCATTCCTGGTGGAGGTCATTCCAAAACACCATGGACCACAGTACTTAACACAGCCTATGGTCATGTAATCGTCCATCACATTTACATGCCTCCTTATTCATGATCGAGATGACCAAGTTCTTTGAGTCAGTATCCAGCCTTATGCTGTGCAGCACACCTTCCTCAGTTTCAGTTTTCAGTTAACAATAAGCTACAGTTAGAACTACAAAGTACAACTCTAGCTCAGAAATCTTTTAGCACTTTGCCAAGGTACTTGCGCACCTTGTGAGCTTCAGGGAAAGAAAAAGTAGTTTGGGTAAGAAACAGAAATTACAAATGCTCTGAAAAATCCAATACATGAATTGGATTGGCAATAAGAAGAGATTCACCTAAAGCACAGAAGGGTTAAAAGTATTTCTTTACTCAGCACAGCAACTCACAGTTCAGAAAGCATGCTTAGGCCTGCACGGGGCATGGCTCTGGGAAATGGACCTGCCCCCTCAGACATGCAAAGACCTCTCATCAGGAAAGCAGAAGGCAAGATCCACAGTGCAGATCTGAGAGCAGAAAACGTCATGGCCCTGTGCAGCAGCTGTTCTTCATGCTAGTAAATAGGCTCAACTCACCCTGACTATCTTAGGAGCCAGTTGCCTGATGCAAACACCGTAATGTTTTGCATCAAGGTTTTGCTTCTGTGCTGCACACAGCGCTGGAAAAGGAGTTTCCCTCTCCCTCAGTCTTTTCTATCTGTGCATTGAGCCCAGAAGAAAGCAGAGTAGAAGATGCTGAGAGAGTTTTTGGGATTATTCACCCCACTTCCTGAATTTTCTTTTAAATGCTTCCTTTGTCAAGTTTTTGTGCCATTCTCACTTATGATTTAAATAATGGCATTCCATAGAGGAATGAGAGAGCTCATGCTATCCCACAGACATCTTAGATGCAGAGGTCAGGCTTTCTGCCAAAGCCCTGCCCAAACATCACCACTAATTGTCCGAGATAAAAATTGCCCTCTTTAGGCTTCAGAATTAACATGTCTGAGATGAATTCACAGGTATATTATGCCTTAGTAGGCTTTGTTCTACTTTTATGCTATTTTGGATTTATAAGACTGGAAAAACTTAATTTAACCATCAATAGGAGAGGGCTCTCCAAGTGCAGAAGACTTATATAAATGGCCTAGAGTTCATAGCCAACTTTATACCATCATCTCTTATAATCAAGAATGTAGCCATGGAAAGGAAGAGAGACAAAGCAAAGAGGAAATTTGTCCTGCACACTACTGCATTGTGGGTAGTCTCATTTATGGGAAATGGTCCCAGAGCCAGTCATGAATTGAAAAACCACCTCCAGTCTCAGTTTGACTCCCCATGAACAGGACACAGCTGTGTAGTGTGGTATCTTGAGTCTTCAATCACATGCAAAAGGTTTTAGAAATAATCTCACAGATTATTTTCCTCATAAACACTGACCAAAGGGGAGCAGGATAAAAGGCAAATATTTCTGACTGCAAAAGCAATCTGCCAGACCTCCTGTTCACATGAAGAACTCTTGTGTTAACTTCATTTTCCTCAGATGCAGGCCCACATTTGGAAAGCCATTCTTAATAGCTGTGCACTTAACCTGTTCAGATAAACACTATGCATCCTGCTGGTTAACAGCAGTCAAGCACAGCATTAATTCCAGCACTTCAGAGTTCTGTGCTGCACCTACCCTGCACCATCACCTGCTAACACTGGGTGAACACAGAAGAGAATGCATGTAGACAGGGAACACCCTTGGCACTGACTGCACAAAGACATGGATACACTCTGCTGCCATTCATGGTGCTTGGGGAAGATATGATCAGTTAAAACTACAATGCCACACACAAGTGTGACTTCTTGTGAGCAAGACAAGCTGTCTTCTCTTCTCTTCAGTTCAGACCTCTCCCAAAACCTTATTTATTAGAATCCAAGCAAGAAACTCAGAAGCAAGCACGCATTTCTGAGCCACCTCTTGGCATTGCAGATGGAAAGACTACAGGTTTTCCTCTCCCTCATGTTTCTTTCTATGACTGTCAGGTTGAACACACAGAGACTGATACATCCCTGCTTCTCTCATTCTGCAACCATGTCTATCACTGGTCTTCCCTCCAGAGCTCTACTTCCATTATGTCCATACGATGGTTCTTTACCCATTTGGAAGATCTCCATCACTGGCTACGTAGATTGAAGTTTATTTGTCAGTAATAGGAGCAATGTCCAGCTTCCAGGGCTCATCCCAAACCTCATCTTTAAAGCCCCACAGGAATAGCAGAAGACCACCATAAAGCAGCTGTATTTCACAAAGACTGTGCTCTATTGTTCCCTAAAGGCTTATAGAAAACGTACTCTTTTGGACATCCCAAACACCCTAGAAGGTTACCACCCATGTTTTAATGACCCACTATTCCAGCCAGGGATTTATTTTGTTCTCCCATCACCCTTTTTTTTTAAAAAAAGAAAAAAAACGGCAAAATCCAGCAGCATCGCAGCAGAGCAGCCACCACTGCCGCAGCAGTTCCATGCGAGTCACATCAATTCCATTCCCAGGGGTGCAAACCAATTTCTCTTGTTTTTCCACCCGTCTCTCTGGCTGAACCTCCAGCAGCCTTCAATCCCATTAATCCAAGCACTGCTGGCGATGACGAAGACTGATTTCACCAGCAAACGATCAATTTGTATCTCCCCCCTTTTTTCTTCTTTCTCTTTTTTTTTTTTTTTTTTTTTTTTTTTGGTGCGATGTACAAAATATCATGAAAAAGGTGTTAGTGGTGATAGTTCCACAACAGTGAAATAATAGAGTAATAAGGCAATCCACTTTTGACCTTGCAGGACAGCTAATTCATCTATCCATCTATCTTAATTATTCCCTGGGTTACAAAAGAGAAACTGTACAATTCATTCATTCCACGGTGACAATTCCATTTTCCACCCCCAGTAAAGCATCATCCTTTCTCTGCAGTGATCCTGCCATAGACCACATCCCTTCTCAGCCTACTCACCCCAGCCCACATGTGAGCAGTCATTAAAGGCCCGATCCAAAGCCTGTTGATCAAGTCAGGCCCTTACTGGCCCCAACATACTCTAGTCTGTGCCCTTCCATTCCTTCCCCTCACTCCTAAGCAATAAGAAATTATCCACCTTCATAAGCCTGTAGGATCTCTGCAGAGTCGACAGGTATTCAGGCAGCCCAACTTTGCCCTGGGAGACTGATCTTTTCAGATCTTCTCTCATGTTGATGGGAAGAAGCTATCTTACAGAAAGGTGTGTTTTGACTCAGAAAAGACCATAAAACCTATCTGCATCAGATGAGAGCAAGATTGCGTCCCTGAATTTGGAGAGCACATTGTGGTAACAGAAAAGACATAGGCAAGACAGTGGAGAAGATTTAAAGAGCATCTTCTCATGGCACTGTGCTAAGTTCTGCTATATATCATTTGCTGAATATTAATATCTGAGTCTCAAATACCCACGTCTTACATCCACACAATCTGATCTTCCTTCTGCTTCACCTCGGAGGTTGAATCCTACAATTTACCTTTTCTTAGGCTAGCATCTACAAGTAGACTGTACATGACTCTCCAACCTGCAGGGAGAGGCTGGTGTGAATGAACATCTTCTACCATTCTCTGAAAGAGCCAAGATTAGTCTTTGCCTCCAGTAGGGAAATGCAGCTGTTGGCATTTGCGACGCCAAAAATTTCACAACACCCTTTACAGCCTAACAGCTGCTAAGAAGAAAGCAGAGAACCGCTCACAAAAGAAGGTAAGGAGGAAGGTATTTGACAGGGAGTATTGGCAACTGAGATAAATCCCACTGACTCTTGGTTGTTCCTTCTGTAAGTTAAGTTGAAACAAAAGCAGCAGAAATCCCCATAATGGAAGAGCTGCCTCTGCACAGGTCTTCTCCTCCTGGGAGGAGTCTTGGTTGGTGCTGAATCCTTGAAGATTTGCACTTTCCCCGAATTCCACTTCTCTGCAAATATTCTCAAGATCCTCTTTGGGCTCCACAGCTCACTCTTTTCATCTACTTAGCATCTTCAGATCCCTTTTTGACTTCTGAGCAAGGTAATCTTTTCTGTTCCTCACTCTCCTCTGTCTCCCATCCCTTTACTCTCTTCATACTGATCAAGCCCATATCACTGCTTGTCTTTCCAACACTCAGTTCCCCTTATCTAAAATACACACCCCTCTCTTCCTTAGTGCCACTAACCCCGGCACTTCCTTTCCTCCAACTGTAATAGGTTGTCTTAGCTTAATTTCTTTTACTACCTGGTTTGACCATCTCTGCCATGTTTCTTTCCAGTCTGTGCTGCCCTACTGTACCAAATCTATTCCCTTTTAGGAAACACTCCCATCCTCCCACTTCCTGGTCTCCTCTACATATCTCAGAGTCCATTCATATATTTGTGTTAGGAAGGCAACGTAATCTTCCACCAACTTCGCTCTGCTCATACATTCTCTCCCTTGCCTTTCCCCAATCTTACCTTTGTTTTCCCCTTACTGTGTTTTATACTTACTGTAGTCCCTGGCCCATTATCTCACCAACCTATTCTATTTCCTCCTCCCCATAATCCTGTACATGAGTAGACATCCTATTTCCTTCTATTGGGTCTAATTTGAGACTGTAATCTCTTCACAGAAGTGAGCATATCTTCTTTTATGAAGTTTGTACAGTACCTTGACAACATACAGTGCTTTGAACAATCATTATTAATGCATTATGAACATGAAGATACTACTTCGAGCTCAAGTATCCCTGAGATGCAGACTGCGGCAAGCAGCTAAGTACATCAAAGGAGTATCACAGCTGTTTGTCCTTTACTGATAGTTTTGCCCTAAGTCTACCCCAGCAGCTCCTGTCAGGAACAAGATCCTGAGCTGAAGAGTAAACAGAGAGGAAAGATAATACCCTGCACATCTTGGAGAGCAGAACTGGAGCCTAAAGTCAGGCATACACAAGGAGGTCACTCTACTAACAAAAAGTACCCAGGACTCTGCATAGCTGTCTTCAGTCCTCTTAGCACAGAAATGCCTACTGACATTAGCTCCCCTGAAGACCCAGAGTCAATTGATAGAAGCTGACACAGAAACATGGGCAGAATGTAGGCCGCCTGAGTACAGCCCAGGATGACACTGAGAACTCAAAATAGAAAACCAGACACCCCTAGGCAGAACCTGGACCAGTGGTGCTGCTTCACTGCCACATATATACCATTGTGCTTGGTGCCTCAATGTGCATTTCAACAGAGCCTACATAGTATGTTCATTCTCCTGGGAAGCTACAAGTAGACACAAGATCTACAGTGAGCAATGTTATAGCCAGACACAAAGATCATGTGTGACTGGAAGCACAAGGAACAAAACAGGGCGAGCAGATGCACAGGCATAGCTGACACAGGTTGCTGTAAGCTGCTACACTAAAAATAAAAAAGGCTACCCTAGCCTGTATATAACTACCCCAAGTCCCAGTGAAGCTGTAGTGTGCAATGGTGCAGACTGACACACAGCTGGTTTCCCAGTTAAGACACTGGCTGACAGCTGAGGGAGATGCATTTCAGTCCCTGACTGACACAGGTTCCCTGGTTGACCATGATCAATACATATTACATGCTTTGGAGTCCATCCTCACACAAAAACGGACCACAGACTTTCATCTGCTTCTTGGCATTGTCTGGATAGGATGGTAAATGTTCTCTGTGGCATGTCCAGTCTCCAGCAACCACAAAAAAAGTTCATATTCTTCTTCCACACAGCAGCCTTTTTGGTTCCTTGAGTTTGCTGTCTCCCTGACCCAAGACCTTGGAGTTTTCCTACGCTACAACCTGACCTGTGCTACTTCCCAGCAAGTCCTCTTCCTCCCAGTTCCCTCTTTTTCCAGCATCTTCAGCAATTCACTTCTTCCCCTTTTCCTCAGAGACTGGTGACCACTCAACAAACCTCTAAAGTCCGATCCTCCTCTTACCTTCAGCTGTCTTTAAATACAATGGCTGTGAAGCACAAGGCGCTTCTGGGTGGCCAGCTGCTCCGTTAGCATGGTTACGGGCTGACAAACAGGCTGCCCATGAGCCCTGGCATAATGTGATTTTTTTCCAACAACCCAGAGTTCACACTAGAGAAGCTTCATTCTTCCCTCAAGAATTAACCTTTCTGCACCTCCCTCCTGCTGTGCTGGTACTTGTGGTATGCAGGAATATTTCCCATCTCAGGCATAGTTACTAGTCTCTTTCCTGGCACTGGCTATAGAGTATATCTAGACAGCTGAATGCTTTGATCTTCTTGATGGCTGATGCATGTACAAAGCCTTTGGAGTCTTGAACTTCCTTGTTCCCCAGGAGAGCAAAGTTTCTTGCTCAGCTGAAAATTAACTTCTGAGGTTGCACTTACTTCCTCCTAAGTAACCTGAAAAGCAGCTCTCAAAGCAAAGTACCATGCTCCAGGGATCCCATGACCAACCTTTCCCAAGCACTCCTCGAAAGAAGAGGAGAAAAGCAAGGCAAACGGAAGAACAGAAGGAACGGTCAAAGAAGTTCAGAGGAAAGAAAAAGGAAGAGGGAATGAGAAGGGAGTGAAGGAGAGAAAAAGGAATGGAGGGAGAAAGGGAGCAGCAATAATAAGGTCATTTGTTACAGGAGCTACTCCTACTCTGTGTGTATGTAACACAATTTGAGCTAATTGTATTGCCCTCACTTTGGGGACGCTGCTGTCTGTCTCTGAAGCTTTTTCTAATTTCCCCCCTTAATGTACGATTTCAGAATCTTTCATTCTAATGATTTTAATGCAATCAGCAAAACTATGCATGTAATTGTCTTTGGCACAGCACTCGCTGGAGTGGCACTCAGGGACAGCTCCCTGAACCCAGGACTCCGGCAGGAGAATGCAAAACAGGCCTGTTTTCAATCACCGCGGCAGAAGGCAGCCGGCAACGTCTGCGAAAGGCTGCCGAAAAAAAACATTTGTCGGAAGACAATGACAAAAAAGGGGGTCTCAGCTCGGTGCTATTCAGAGACAATTTGTAAGCACGGCTGTTGAAGTCGATCCAAAGGCTCCGGAACAGCTGGAGCTTTGCAGTGATTGATAAGTGCGCCCAGGAGAACTTCATTTCTGCCTGAATGAAGACAAAAGCCCCGCGATGCTGGGCGGATGGGTAATGTCACTATCATTAAGTAGTGAGAGTGGATATGCCAGACCTTCAGATGGGGACACAGTCAGGGCTATGAGGAGAGGTCAGGGCACCCTCCCTTCCTTCTCATCACCGCCAGCTCTCTCCCCTCTCTGACTACCCCCTCCCTACACACACACTTTCAGCACAAACACCCCTTTTGCTAGTTGTAATACCCATATAATAAAAGTTCCCATAGCTTATAAGTACCACACCATAGGTCTCTACCTCTCATCTACATGACTGCTGTGTACACACTCCTTACAATCCTACTTGTCCAGACTACACAACACCTAGTGGAAGGTGTTCCTGCCCATGGCAGAGGGTTTGGAACTAGACAATCATTAAGGTCCCTTCCAACCCAAACCATTCTATGATTCTGCCGAGGCTCGTTCTGCCAGAGAATGCTCCAGGCCATCCACATGCACCTTGTCCATGAGCAATGTCACTCTTGTTCATGATCCCACACTCAGAAAACACCACCCTTGAGAGCCACCTTTAGTACCCATGCTTGGGTGACTCCCAACAACAGCTGCTTGTCTGCTTCCTCCATGTATTGCTTACCAACATCTTCTGAAACCCAACGCTTGGTTTCCTGAAGTTGAGTGTAGTTGAAATTTTTGGGCAACCCCACGAAAACAGAGCATCACCACAAGAGAAAAGAGCACATAAAATACAAAACCGATCACACTGGATTTGAACTGGCATCTATGTGCTTTGCACAACATCTTTAAGGCATGTCTGGTTTGGGATGTTTGCTGGCATGCTCTCTTTTTCCCTCCAGAGTTACCAGATCTCACATGTAACAGTCAGTGAGAAGAGTACTGGAGATGAGTAAATGGCAATCTCAGCTTTCGCTTTGTGCTTTCCTCATGGTGAAAATAAAGCTGGAAAATACAATCCAAGTTGTTCTGAAACAAGAAGCAAAATTAAAGGAATCTTTTCTCATCAAATTACCTTTGTTGCTTCCCACAGTTAATCATATACAGTATTTGTCTACTCAGTTTCTACATATTCAGTAGTCAGGACACTGGACACCTCTGAAACTCTGCAGCACGGTTGGGACTCAGCAGAAAACAGAAAACAGTCCACAGCAAGAGTGACAGCTATGCAGGAAGGGGAACAAACTGCCTGAAATTGCCCTAAGCCCAACAAATCCTCAGATGATTTAACAACCCACCTCAAACACTTGCTCTTTCCACTCCAAGTACTGAACTCTCTTCTCCTGCTGTCAATGGCCAGCCCAGGCAATGCCAGAGACAGGACAAAGACCTCTTCCAAAGCTCCAACAGAATCTTTCCTTCTAGGGTGCCTTAAGAAACATGAAAGCAAAAGAAACAGGAATGGAGAAAGTTCTTACTGGCAGATAGCCCATAACTATTTTGCTTCCTGATGATGTTTTAGGCCACCCCTGCACATATAATACAGTTAATTCTGTTCAGATTACACAGCCTAAAGAGCACAGAGCTACAGTTCTCTGGTGAGCGTGCTGGTCCAGGATTCTCTCACTCAACTACAGCTGAACAACTAATTCCCAAGGGAGATGAACTGTATAAAGATGAGAAGCTTCCAAGCCAGGAGGTCTGTGACTGTTCTCCAACTCTGTTGCTGACCTGGACCCACTCTGCTAAATCTCTTCTTCCCCACACTTCTGCCCAAGAGCTCTGCAGTGCAGGATCCAGGTTGCTGTTAAGCTATACAGTACCTACAGCAACAAAACCCAACCCTGAGCTGGGACTGTAACCAACCCCAGCAATAATATTTCCAAGAGATCCTACATACCAGCACCCAGAATGTTTCTGCCATATTGCCACTATGTCAGAAGCTATAAAGCCAAGTTACTCAGGGAAAGCAAATTACCACTCTTGCCCTCTAAGCTGCAGATCAGATCCATTGGAACCTTTTAGTAGGTCCACAACCAACACCACTCCTGTGATTCCCATACCCTTCACAGATAAGCGCCTCTGAGGAAGGGAACTGAGAAACCCTAGAGATGTCATCCTTTGAAGAAGATGATGAAGGCTTGGCTCTAGCAATGAGCTGTTTAGAACCCATGGGGGATAAAGCCACATTTCTCCTCCTCATTTTGATGCCACCTGTGTCAGCAACCTTAGACTGGTAATTCTTTGGCAAACAAGTTGCTCTTTGTCCTGGGTCTGTACAAAAACCTGCCATATGCCCAGGCCTTTCTACCACCACAGGAAGCAGCAGCAGCAGCCATAGAACTCCAACACACACACAAAAAGCTGCCTGTCATCCCTCTGTGCTTTCTGCTGGTGGTGAAAGCAAGGTCAGCTGACATACCCCTCATCTCCCTCCACTTTCCAAACTCCAGGAACATTCTGCTGAAGCCACTCTATTTTGTTTCTAAACTGACTTAGACTTACACCCAGCCAAAATCTTGCTCTCTCTGCAGGGTGATGGAATAGCACAGGCCAGTGATCAGCAGGAAAGCTGGTTTCCATCAGCCTGCAGACCAGCACCAGCTCCACTGCTACTTGAATATGTTCTCTGTAATCTCCACATTCAGCACTGTCCTTGCCAAAGCCACCTCCAAACTGTGCACAGTTTCCTAACATTGTGATCCCCAGAGCTGGTGCTGGCTGAAAACTCTGCCTTCCTGCTCGAACAGCTATATAGTTGTGAAGAGCACTGCAGGGCTGGGGGGATCTCAGGTCTTAAGCGCATGCTTTGGGTGGTCCCTTGGGTACATGGCAGTCCTACTGGCTGCACCAGAGCTGCTTCCACTGAGCAATGCTACTTCAGCATCTATACCTCCACTCTGCAGGCAGCCATGCTGATACAGGAACCTACTTCTCAAGGCAGAGAGATCTTTTTTCAGGACCTGTGCATTCAGTAGCAATGTAACCAGTAACATGTCAGAGCAAAGCTTTAGCAGTGAACAGAAGCAAGATAGCCAGCTGTAACAAACTTATCTGGACCTGTAGAGATTTTATTCCAACTAAGTAAAGATCCTCTCAAGCTCAGTCAGGCCTAAGTCTCCAGCAGAATGACTATCAGTTGCAATAACATGTTCCCCAGAAGACACTCCATTTCTCACAGCTACCAGATTCCACTTGATGCTTCTCCTTAGAGAAGAAATTGCCCAAGCACCTCACTGCTGCAAGACTCCCTGTTCCTGATTTTTGATCACAGAAAAGGATTCAGCAAAGTCTCCAAATTCATTTTCCCTTGTCTCTTACACCAGTCTAGGATGTCTGTTTAGCCTGGTTCCCCACAGTGACTGTTGTCCACCTTTCAGTTGCCATCTTTTAGCACAACTAACAATACTGTCAAATCCAATATAACTTTCACATGCAGGTAAAACAATGGTGAGCATCAAATTCCTTGGATTAGTTGTACTGCCAGGTACAAGACTCCAAGGTCCCTCCTTGGCTACACACAGCCTGCATCACATCCTTTTGAGCACAGGAACCTTGGTTTCCAAGAGCACCAGCCTCAGGAGCTCATGGCCAAGCAGACTGAGAAAAGCTGTAGTCAGGCCACAAAGAAGGCATTTATAAGGACAGTCAGGAGGTGGCCTGTTCTTTTAGGCCCGTACAGATACAGCATTTGTTCCCTCTGGGAAAACATATCACAGAACCAAAGGTAGTTCCATGATCTTGGACATCCATTCTGACCTAGACCCAAACAGCAATGATACTGCTGGCAAGATTTGGTCCCTCTGTGGTCCTCTCTGCTCTAAGCTGTGGTGGCAAGGCCAAACAGGACCCAAAATCTCCTCCAACATGCCTTTTTCCCCATTCCACTCTGTGCAGCAATAAATAGTGATCAGTCTTGACAGAGAGCATCCAAGTGTTGGGGACGCTGTGGAGGGCAAGGGCATGGCAGTCTCTTCTACGAGAGATGATCCCTGGCCTGCGTCTCTTGATGACCCCAGAGAATTCCCACTGCCCTGCTCCCTCCTCTTGAAAGGTGATAACAAAGGTGTGAGTTTCTAAGCCTGACTGGCTCATGGAGTTAAAACCCAGTGAACCAGACCAGATCAGTGATAAAGCCAGAGCTCTGTTGAATTGGTCATTCTCTTGCTCTCTCCTTCTCTTGCCTGACCCCTCTTTTGCATGGTTCATAGAATCGGCAAAACTCCTTGACACAGAAACTGGAAGACACTCGATCTGTCGGTAACAATTTCCAGCGGCTTTGACAGGAACAGGCAGAGTACAAGAAGAATAAAAAAAGGGGGGAAAAAAAATTCCTCCTGCCTCCTATTTGTCCTTTCTTTTTTCCTTTGGCTTTCTCTCTTTCCTGATGCTGTGTGAGCTTCTCCTTTTCTTTGTCTGCTGCTAAAGAAATGAGTACGGTCCAGGGGCTGCAGGAGGTATCCTAACCTGAGCCATGAAACAGACTAATTCATCATAGAGGAAAGACTGTCTGCACACTGAAGGGTAGATGAACATCTCTTACTGTAAAGCTCCCACTGCTTTTGCAGCATGCTCGTTCCCTGTCCAAGCCTTGGGTTGTCCACACTGGCAGGAAGGCTTGGAACAGGTAGGAAGGTCAGTGGAGAAGATTGGGTAGGTGATAATTTATATCCACATGCTATTTATATTTTCTAGGTCAGATTTGCTAGGAGGGGGGTGCTTTCAGTTTATTCTGCAGCATGAGGTGTGGTCTGGGACCATCAGGGTGTTTTTACCCACTAGATGTATGACCCAATCTTTGAACTTTCCTGCTCTCATTGTGGCTTCAAGCCTGATGCATAGTACGCTTCACAGAGGATGAGGGGAGGATCTGTGAGCAGTTAGGATACACAGATCAAGACCTCTGAAGCCCCTTTTGGGCTAAACATCTGACCACAGATTGACAGAATCACTGTAGGAGTCTGGATTCGAGGAAGGAAGAAGTTCTGATATTCTTCCTTCCTCTAAGCCATAGTCCGCCTGACCAAGTGCCTAGGGAGATGCAAGTACACAGTATTATGCCTACCTCTTCAGACAACCCATACTTCAGTCTACATCCACTCTAGCCAAAAATTACACCAGTGAGAATTATGGGTACCGGAATCTGTGTTGCATCTTCCGAGCTGCATATTCTTCATCTCCCTCTCCCACTGAGGGCAATGTTTTCAGAACAGGTGATCTTTTGAAGGAGGTATGTGAGATGATAGGGAGGAAAAGCCATGGCTCTGGTAAGACAGTGGCCAAGAAACAACAGTATCTGCTACACAGGACCTAACTTTCATTGTGATAAAACCAGAGTGTCATATTTTCATACAAGCCGCACCTTCAGATAGCACACACCCTTGAATGGGTCCATGCTGGAAATTAAGACCTTGCGTGACATAAGTCATGAAGATGAGAGAGCACTGGAGGAGAAATAAGAGTGCTGGCAACAGCAAAGATGCACAGAATATTCTTGACTAGTGGATCACAGTAAGACAGGTTTTTACATTTAGCCCAGGCACCACACGTGAGATATCATCAGGACATGACACAAGGGTGACATTCACCATGATGCCTTTTCCTTCAAAAGACAAAGCACATCTGGCTTAGAGCCTACACAGTATTTCATGGCCTAGATGAGACTGGGAACCATGAAACCAAGACACAAAGATTGATTTACTCTTAGATCTTGACACACATGGAAATTCAAAAGAAAGTTTTACTCCTTCCTCCATGGTAGATACATCATCAGTCTGTTTACAGCAGGAATTGGTCCCAGAGTTGAAGAGAAGGCTGAAATCTAACCTTGCAGGTGACCAGTACTCAGAAGGTAGTAACTTGCCTCTTTGCTGTGCCAGGATCAAGCTTTCATGGTGTCCAGCCTCGTTGCCTTTGAGTGTCATGGCACATCAACAGAAGGAAGCCCAACAGGTGAAGTTGCAGTTGCCCTTCCTGTCAGAGCCATGCCAAAGGCAGCTGCTTGTCTCCTTCTCAAGAGACAATTACAGCAGCTAGAAAACATCATTTGCCATGTTGCTTTTATTTCATATCAGCAAAACTGACAGTTCCAGCCACACTCAGGGACTGAAGGCAGAAGTCTGGGAAGGATGGAGCTGCTCCAGCTTTTAAATGCATAAGGCTGGGAGGCTTTCATCTCAGCACTCACTGTTGCCTCCCCTTGCTTTGCCTTGATCTCTTCTGCCTTCTGTGTCTGCTCCACAAACCATTTAGCCATCTGTAGTCAGCCATTGCACCCATTGCTTTGAAGGGAAGGATGACCTTGTGCTTCAGACAGTGCTGCTGCTGCTTTCAGAAAATTGGGAGTTCAGGTCTGCTGCAAGCTCCCCGACAATGTCCTATGGAAGCTGCAAAAGTTCCTGTGCTTTTGGTTGTTACTTGTCCTCAGCTAGACATAGTGCAGGTATCATAAACACACTGATGGCCAGGTGGTGTGTGGAAATGGTCCCACTGCCAGTAGGGCTGCAGAAAAGCTGAGTGCTCCAGCAACTGCCAACAGACTGCTTATACAACCAGACCTGGGGCAGGATGGATGAGGGGTGGATCTTACACACCACTTGCTAGAAATACCTGATATTCATTGGTGAGACTGGGGAGAGCCCAGAAGTGGGATACACAGGTTCAACAGCAAAATTAAAGAGAAAGGGACAGGTAAATTAGGCATCTCATAGGAGAGAGCAGGAAGAGGCTGTAACAGATCCCTGCTTGAGAAAAGCTGACTACCATCCTTGTAAACCAGCCACATCCATTTAGAGTGAAGACTGCTGCCTCATGTCATGCTTTGCACAGCGCCTAGCACCACAGACCCCCAGGTGAGATAGGGCCACTGGGCCATGAAGAGCAGCAATGAAAATGCAACCAACAAACTCAATTCACGGAGCATCCCTCAAGCAGAAATTACCCAAGATTTTTTCTAGTGCCTCTGAAAACTAGCCCTATTTAAGCTTAGAACTGGCCCAAATTGCCTATAATCATAAAGATTGATGAAAACTGTGAGTGACTCAGAAGATAGGCGGTCTCAGTCATGGAAAATCAGGGCAGGAAAAGTGAGGAAGCAAATCAAGCTCTCTCTGTACAGCTGCAACCTCTTGCAAGTCATCATGCAGTGAGTGCTTTAAGATTGTCCACTCCAACGACACGGGTTTTGGACTTATGCCAACATGGCAGTTTGAACAGTCAGGTAGCTGGACACCAAGGACAAGTAAGATTTCTGCTAATCCTGCGTTCACAGCAGGATACTAGAAAATTTAGCTGACCTTTGTTAAATAAGCCCAATGGGTCCCTTGAGAGGTGATGAATTACTGTGAGCAAGCAAAGAATGTTTGCCCCAGGCCATAGCCTGCAGAGAGAAGTTTTTCCTGCACAAGATGCTGCAGTCCAGCCCTATCCCTGAACAACACAGTTTATGCTAAGGGGAACAGGCCAGCCTAACCTACTGCAGAGCAAGCTCCTTGTGCTCCAGCTGCAAAAGGACTCTCAGCAGTATAGAAGACAATCTGCACCATGCAGCTTTTGAGCTGCAGCACTGGAAACTCTGTTGAGCTGCCAACAGAGCCCTGACTTGTCCCTGCCATGACTGCCTGGTTCCCTGCTCATTGGCTTGCCCTCTGGACTAAGCACATGTACCTGCATAAGACCTTCAAGGGAAGAGTGGAGGTCAGGCAGCAACTTGGAGAAAAGCCCATCATAAACTTCAGTATTGCATGGTCCCTTTAGTGATATACTGTGAATCCGTGGGTACAACGTGGACCAAGACGGTACCATGGCCAGATGAAGCCTGACTAAATTTCATTGCTACACATCACATTTCTTTTGGGAAATTTAAAACCTTCAAAAACACCTGTTCACCTCTTTCAGCTTGACTAACTGGAATTTAGGCCACGTCATCTGGCTGGCTGAGGTAGAAAATGAGACAGAGCAGAGCCACATGAGGCTTTTTCATCCATGTTCTTGCTGAGGTGGATTTGATGAGACACAGAGGTCATAGAGGGTGACGTCAGCTGAGATATTAACATGCTGCATTATTAAATGCAGAATTTTTCTTTTCCAGGAGTAATAGGACAGAAAACAGTATTACAAAGAGTGCATATAGGGACTTTCATTTAGCATCTGCACAGCTGAAGCGGAAAACTGATCTGGGCTAACCCCTTCAGAGTTAACTGAGTTAGGATAACTCCTACCTGGCAAAGATATGTCCAGAACTACATTTCTGGGTATCCATAACTGCTCCAGGTATCATTAATACTCCCTTTCACAAATTCAGGTAGTAAAAAGCAGCAGCGAGGAGAGAAATCATAGAATCATAGAACAGTCAGGGTTTGAAACGACCTTAAGGTCATCAAGTTCCAAACCCTCTGCCCTGGGCATGGACACCTCACACTAAACTGTGTCACCCAAGACTCCATAAAACCTGGCCTTGAGCCCCATGTGATCAGAAACTGCTTTTTTCCATACTTCTCATTCTTTAAGCAATCTGGTTATCTGGATAGACAAATACCTGGATTGCCTCCTTCTGGCAAATTATAAAGACAAAAAAAAAATCTGCTTCAGGTTGGTTTGAGCTCCCTTTATTTTTATCTCCTCCCGCCTCTGACCTCTCACAAGTTCCCAGCTGAAGCAGATCACATGTTCTAGTGTCCACAAAAACATGAACATTTCTATTTCAGTTTTGAAGCCTATTCAGATGACCCTGCTGGGGCAGGGGATAGGGAAACAGGATCATTCATCGTGGCTGAGCAGCACAATTCCATTTGCCAGGCTCCGAAATGACTCACTGCTGATGAAGTCAAAAAAACAAAAAGCTCCTCTGTGTCATTTTTCTCCTTTTCCCTCTCCCTAAGTCTTCCTTTTCCTTTTCTTCCCCCTCCCCCCCAGCCTTCCAGCAGGCTCTCTGGAGACAAGGGGGAAAGAAGCAGAAAGGTTGGTGTCTCAAGGGAAACCCACACCACTCAATATTCAGAATATTGAATATGAAATGTCAGAGGAGTTATCAATCTTACTTTGATAGCACGAGGAGCTTCATTTGTTAGCGTAGGATGTGAAAGGGCTTTTTCAGAGCTATTCACTGACTCTTCAAAACACATTTCACCACAGAGGTTTGTGGCTGCTCATCCTGCACAGTGTCCAGGTAGGAAGGAGAGCCACATCCAGTTCTGCCAATCCAATCTGGGCAGCAAGGTAGGTGCAGACAAGTAGAAGTACATATGACAGCAGCAGTGTTGTGCAGAGCAGTAGCATGAAGTGAAAGACAGTTCTTAGCTGGTGGGAAGTCACATATGCTACTTCAGTTGGCTTGTAACATATGATGATGCTGCCCAAAACATGCAATGGAATTAAGCAAACCCTCTGCTAACACCAATGACTACAGCAGCTGTGAAATCAACTGAGCCTAATCCTTTTCCCTCAACTGTAGGCTCATCCCTCATCATCATTGGCATGTCAGTGCTCTTCTTCACCACCTCCCTAATCCTGCATGCAGAGAGAAGCCCCAGCAAGGACCAGAGAGCAGGATAATTCTGAAATATGCCAAGCAGCCTCAACTCAACAATCACATACTATACACAGCAGTATGGAGAACTGTGTCTTTGCTGACAGTAGAGCAGAGAAAGAGCTGGTATTAGGGTCCAGTAAGATCATGGAAAACAATACTGGTAGGGCAACTCCTAAATATATGTATGTATATACACACACATATATATATATATACACACATATGTACACAAACACTGTCAGTACTACCGAGTTCCCAAGTGAAAGACAGGTCAGCCATATGACAAGCAAACACAGGGGCATGACTACTCATTCTATGGGCCATAGGCTGCATGTTATAGATTCTGATCTGTATGGTTCTCTAGCTCCTTCTAAATCCTGCAGTTCAAGAGATAACATTTCTAAACCTCACCTATTTTCTGCATTATGTGATCCACAGCCTTCAAGTTTGCACACAGATCCAGCTTTGGCAGCCAGAAGGGCCAGGATTCAGTCTTCCCCTAATTCATCTTTCCTACTATTCCCTGATTCTTCCTAAACATCAGTGGTTGTATTTGGGGCTGGCCCAGGTAGCACGTGACTCTCTTCACTTGCTACTAGCTACTGTAAATTGCAGACAAATCAGGTATGTGTAAAGTCCAATGACCTACAATAGATCACAAATGTTGCACTCTGACCAATATTTTCAAGCCTTGGAAAAAAAAAAAAAAAACGGCCAATTCCAAATTGTACATTCTCTACAGTAAAAATGTTCTGCCGATCAAAAATTAGTGTAAGCAGCACAGCAGTACAGGGGGTGAGACTCAAACCCCACAGTATTCAGTGCCTGCCCTTGCATTCAGGAACCAGCTGGTGGAGATAAGTAAAGCTCCCTTGATTCCCAAGGTGCTACAGTGATTTAAGCTAATTCAGGGTTCAAATCCCAACTTTTATACTGGCAAATTTGGGAATGCTGGAGTGCTGCTGTTTCCTGCAGAGCCAGCATGTGGAAATGAGGTGCTGTTGTTTATGGCAGACCACTGTGCAGGGAAAAAATGTCCTAGTCTCACATGTGACCTTTCCATCAGAGGTCACCAAAAAGTCATCAGTGATTTCATCAGATATCAACCAACTCAATTGCCCTTACGTGCACACATAGCAGCAACAATGTACAGGTCACACTCATTTCCTTGTGTGAGTCAGTCACTCTGAGCCCAAGGCCACCAGTTAGAAGAAAGAAAGATTGCCTGAGATCCTGAATTAGATTTCTGCTGTGGCTCAGATCTCATTCTCAGAAATATGCCTACTGAGTGATTACAGGAATTATACACCCAGTTTAGTGTTACAGGAGGGTGTCCTAGGGATAAGGCATAAATCAGTGTGGCTCTACTGACACCCCAGCACCTCCACTCAGACTGTAGATCTGCTCTGCTACATCTACCCAAAGGATTCGTTTGGCTGCTGTCTGATGTGAGCATGGGAAAGACAATAAAGAGATGAAAGAATAATACAGACATGAGGGTGAGTATTTTCCAAAGAGGAAACACTTGCTCTAGCTGTCAATGATTTACAGGGTCGTGTTGTTCACTGTTGACATATTTTATTGTCATTATTTATCACATTCACTGCTGGAGCCCCAAGGAGCTCTGCACAGGAACTTGGGCCATGTAGTGCTAGGTGCTGCACAAATACAGAAAGCTGTCAGGGGAGTAAAGGCACCGGAGTCCTGCCAGCTGCTGCCACTGCAGAAGATACTGCAGATTCACAGCAGGATGTAAAAGAAGCAGTAGAGGGAAGATGGCAGGTGTCCAGAGTGCCAGATTATTTCTCAGCTCAGCACAGAACAAAAAGATTCTCTTCACTCCATAAGGTTTATAGAGTTAAGTTCACAAATGCTAAATGCTTACATCATTTTTAATGCTTTCTTACTGGCCATGAGGCTGTCAAAATGCAGAGGAACTGCTTGCACAGTCAGAATCCTGAACAGGAGATTACCCAATAATAATTATTATTATTGGTATTATTCCCACAGATTTATACAGGCTGCCTCTATCAAGAGAGACATTGTATTCTCCTTGTGAAATAACATTTGCTTTGCTCTTCACAGAAGAATTAGAGGCTTTACCAGTCAAAAATATACGGTCAAGCTACTCCAAAAGCACTCTGAGGGAAGACAGAGGTCTACATCAAATATGTACATTTGCACCTGCTCAGCCTATGATCAGATTTGCAGTGGTGTAAATCAGGAGCAGTGTTCCTGGAGTCAGTGCACCAGACCAGACACTCCACTAATGCAAATCAGTGCAGTTCACTGACTTTGTATAAAAACCTCACAGACGTGGTACAGGCAAGAGAGCGCAATCAGGCCCTGTCCAAGATCACCCTGTGTCCATATGCTGTTATTCATTACAAAGTATGATCTCAGTGCCTAGGGGCTCCCAGGAAGGCCAAAGTCCCCACTCTGCTACATTCTGCACTCATCAGTAATGACATATAGTGCCTGCTTCAACAATTTGCAATGAAAGGAGACTGAGACCAGGTATATTCTGGATATACTCTCAGATGATGAAAATACTGCCAAGTCTCATAATTATATGGTGAGCCCACATTTTTCTTCAAGCCTCTGCTCCCAGCCTAGTGAGTTGATGAGATCTTAAAGAGAAAGGCTTCTCTTTTACTTAAAGAAACCTTACAGCTGAGACCTTAAGGCTGGCCTTTCTGCCCATTTCTGGTTTCCAACTGCATCTTCAATGCATGGCACATTAGCCACTGACTGGGCTGGCTCTCAATCCTATTTGTGCTAAATCAGTCTAGAAAGAACTAGAAGCCTAAGGAACAAAAGAAAGCAAAGACTGGGTAACAAAATGCCACTACAACCCCTGTAAGTCAAAATCATCACAAACTTTCCAGCCTGAGTTTTCAATGTGGTGAAATGGAGTGAGAATTACCAACTCGACATGCACATTTATTTTACTCACTTATTATTCAGATCTAAAGAAATCATTTATCTCTGTCAGGAAAAAAGTGAAATACCAACACACACTAAGAAAGAAAATAAACACACCACTGCTCCCAGACAGTGGTGTGCGAGCTGTGCAGAGCTGGCAGCCACAACCCTCATGAGAAACAGTGTGTCTCCTCCCTGCTCTGGCATCTCTTAGCTGTTTTTTAACCATGCTATTTTAGTTGAAGGGAGTAACCCGCGTCTCCCAAAGAACAGCTGCCACTATTATCCATACATACAGTTACTAACAAAAAAAAAGAAGCATAGGATGAGAAGCTATGCTGGCCCTCCAGACAGCACAGCACCTGCAGTCCAGGTGGGAGGAGAGCCACGGCTGCTAGCTGACAGCCTAAAGGCCTCTCTGAAGTACAGCATCCTTCCTAGACCATGTTACAGGTCCTAGAGACACCTACAACTCCACAGTGCTGCCCAGCTCTCCCATGTCAGAGACTTTCAGGTCACTAGGAGACAGTTTCAGGGCCATGCTCCACAGTGCCTGTATCAGAAGAAGGACCCTCTAGGATCTCTTTACACTTCTGTGAATTAACACAACACACAAGTCACAGACTGGATGAGGTGGGAAAGGACTGGATACTGTCCAGTTCAACCACCCTGTTCAACCAGGGTCAACAAGACCAGGTTGCTCAGGGCTGTGTCCAGTTATGTTTTAAGCATCCCCAATGACAAGAGACTCCACAACCTCTCTGGGAAACCTGTTCCAGCGTTTGACCACCCTACAAAAATCACTGGTACGTGGCTGACATGGAGATATTCAGCCACCTCCTAACCCAATTTGTTCACCATGTGTCAGAAACTAAACGGAGTCTCACCACTGTCCCTAGTCAGCATGTATTGTAACAAACCTACTGCAATAGTACTTGGAGCCCAGCTGGAGCTCAGGCCCCATACGCTACAACTGTCACACCATGAACAGACAAGACAGAGTGAGGAAGCTGGATGCAGAGCACTGCCATGGTTCAGTTTAGTTCACACAACACACAGAACTAAAAGCAGGGACTCAAAGTCCTCTGATCACATCACAGCATCAGGAGAACCATGCTAAAACATCCACAACAAAGCCACTGTGTTTCACTTTGTCACCAACTTGGTGATATTTTTCATAGTGAGTACAAGCTGTTACAACTTTAACTTTTCCTATTCATAGATCTGAAAAGGAAAGGCTTCCCACAGCCAGTTCCTTGTCTTACTATTCCTTGGACAAGGAACATGCTCAGGTCTCTACTGGAGTGATTCAACTTCTGAAGAACTTTCATTCCTACGTAAGTGTCATGGGTTCAGCAGCAGCAGTCATTTTTCTTTAAGCAGTAGCTGGTGAGCACTGTGTTTTGGATTGTTGGCTTGGGAACAGTG
>JASSUY010032695.1:0-38215 GCA_032466535.1 Forpus xanthops | reverse complement strand
CCTGCCCGTCCCTGCCTGTCCCTGCCCGTCCCTGCCTGTCCCTGCCCTCACCTCTCACCGTGCAGGCAGGGGCAGTGCTGGCAGCCCCCAGGCTGAGGCACCCTCAGTGTGTCCCTGCAGGGGCTCTGCTCTGTCCCTGCCCGTCCCTGCCCGCTCGGGGGGTCCCAGCCCTTCCCCCCCCAGGAGCCCCCATCGCCCCGCGCCTTCCGGATCGGGCTGAGACGAACGGCGACGGCAGAGTCCGGGCTGAGAGGGTGGCAGCCCCAGCAGTGCCCGGTGGAAAATACAGCTGCCAGCGCCATACCTGCCTTCCCCAACAGCCCCTGCTTTCAGGGAACTTCCTCACTGCCTCCCGCCCTGGGCCCTCAGAAGCACTAGAGGAGTTAATTTTGTCTTTCGCAGAGATGCTCTGGGTCTTTATAACTGTTGAGTATACAGCGAGGAGATAACAGAGTGGCGGGGGGAGCCGGCGGACCCCAAATCCCCTCCCCAGAATGTCTGTTGCCATAGTTTCCTCACTCCCTGTTGCTCTTTCCCCATCTCAGTGAAGAGGAAGGCAGGAATGACAGACTCGAGAAATAAACAACAGGAGCACTCTGCAAGGTGAAGCTTGAGTCCCGCGGCCTGGAGAGCACCTGTGAAAATGGGGAAGCCTCAAGCCTGGCAGAACAAGACTACTTTCTTGAGAAAGAAAGGGAGGGCGAGAAAGGAAAAGGAAAAGGGAAAGGAAAAGGAAAAGGAAAGAAAAAAAAAAAGAGAAAAGAAAAAAGACAAAATAAAAGGAAAGAAAATAAAAAAAAAGGAAAAGAAAAGAAGGAAAAAGAAGGAAAAAGAAGGAAAGAGCTTCCCTCTCACCGTCCCCTTCCCCCACCACACATACCACAGTACCACCTGGTGCCCCTTCCCACACCATACTTCCGGGAAGAATTGCTTTGTCAACATTTAAATCCACAAAACAATTTCTGTCTGCCCCGATTAGAAACACAGGCCTTGCCCCGCAGCCCGGGGTTGGTCCGTGTGCCCGGCAGCACCGGGCGAGGCCGAGACCACGGGCCGAGACCTTCTCCTGCTGCCACGGCTCCACACTCATCTCCCCAGCCAGCCCCACTTCACCAGCTCTGCGTGCTTTTTTCCCTATCCCACTTTAAACGACTCTTTCTGTCTTGTTTCTTTTTCTTTTTCTTTTCTTTTTTCTTTTCTTCTCTTTTCTTCTTTTTTCTTTTCTTTTCTTCTCTTTTCTTCTTTTTTCTTTTTTTTTTTCTTTCGTTTTTCTTTTTTTCCCCCCTCGCTTTTTCGTTTTCCTTTCCTTTTCCTCTTTTCTTTCTTTTCCTCTCTCCTTTTATTTCTTTTACACTTTCTCAAAGAGGATCTGAGGATCTCCTCCTTCTTCTCTAACCCAGCCTCCCCTCCTCAAGCTGGAAACATTTACACTTCAAAAGAGGCGGCCGCCTCTCTGCGGAAATTTCAAGAAAAATAAACTTTTGGGGGAGTTGCAGCGATAGCCATCTCTCGATCTGCTTCATTAGCCGGCTTTCTCCAGCTGATCAAACCGAAATCTTCTCTATTGATCCCATTTCCCACCCCCGGCCCCAATACACATAACCGCGAGGTCCCCGAGGTGGTTTTGGCTCTCCCGCCCCTCGCGGGTCTCGCCATGTCCCCGGAGCGCTGGTCAATCACTGCTGGCGGCAGCCGCCTCCTCGCCTCGGCTGCCTGGGAGGGAGCCCCGGGACTGCGCTCTCTGCGATCGCCCTTGGCTACAGAGCCAGGACTTGCACCCACGTTGGCTCCCAGTTTTCTATGGGTTGTCTGTTGCTGATGGCGATGGGAGCCAGTTAAAGGCGACCTGCGGCGTGCTGCGGGGCCAGAAGTTTTGTGGTTATATTTGTGTTTTGTATTTGTACAACAGCACATCGAGGTGCTGCTACCTCCTCGTCTCCGCGCACCGCCGCTCTTCTTCCCCTTGCCAAGCGGGCGAGCGCTCGTAGCCAAAATGTTGGTAGTTTGGAGGGGGTTTAGATCAGCTCTTAATAATTCCCAGCATCATATTTATAGGATAAATCTGCGCTCGCCTTCTATATGTATTTTCTGACCTGCGACAACTAGTTTAACCTCGCCTGGGAAAGTCGGGGGTGAAATCTTTGGTTACGAAAAGATAAAGAAACAACCAACCAAACACCCCCAAAACCAAGCCCAGGGATGTACTAATTTAAGGGAAGGAGTCAGAGTGTGCGAGTGTGAGAGGGGTCTGTGAGGAAAGGCGTGCTTTGATAAAACCTTCCCAGGCAACTCTTGGGGTGCTTTGTTTGAGTACAGGGCTATTTCTGCCCTGTACATCCCACTGTCTCTCCTTAGGGAAAATCCAGGGCAAAGGGGTGTTCAGACCAGGATCACTCCTTGGCTGTAGGGATTCCGAGGTCTGATCTTCCCAGGGAGCAGAGGGCTGTGGGGCAAGGCCGAGGTGCAGGGCAGCAGCATGAAGATGAGGGAGCGGGGTCAAAGCTGCCTGGGCCGGGCAGAGGGAGGCGAAACAGACAGGGCCCCACCGCCGCTCGCTGCTCCCCTCGCCGCTCTGCCCAGGAGACCCAGGATTGCTCTTGGTGGCCGAGTTTAACAAATAAACACAAAGTTAGGTTTTAAACGAACAATTAATAAGAAAGAGAGCGCGTAAAGAATAGAAGACCCCCATCCTTCCCCTCCCCCTGTGTCTCCGAGCCCCTCTCCCCCTTTCTCTCCCCCTCTAAGCACCTCTGGTCACGTTGGAGGATGAGTTTTTGGAGAGCTTCTGGTACAATATGGAGCACCACGGGCTGCAATTTCACACTCCACAGCACATTCCCCCTAAAGCTACTTTCCTTTTTTCCCATCTAAGACCCCCTCATGTCTCCCCCTCTCTCTTTCTCTCGCTCTTTTGTGAGCCATGGGTGGGTTGCATGTCTGGGGGACGCCGGGGCCGTGAGGAGGCCGACGGACGGGCCCTGTCAGCGGGGCGGGGGCCGTGTGCACCGGGGGGGCCTCGCTCCCCCTGCCCTGCCTGCTGCTGGCTTTTCCCTTCTCTGCATTTGTTTGCCCTGAATGGTAATAGCCCACGTGTGCTGCTCTTTATTCAGTCACCGACACTTTAACCTCTCCTCTTTACAAGAGAGCGTTTGCCACAAAAACGAGACAAGCCGGAGACCTTTTGCAGCCTCATTGAGGGGAAGGGAAAAAATAAAAAAAAAAAAAGGAGGGAAAAAAAAAAAAGGAAGAAAGAGCGGGGAAAAGCCAACAATGTGAAGAGACACTTCTGCAACAAAGCCGCCTCTTAGCGCACCGGGCCGGACGGTTCTGGGCCGAGTCTCCAGGCCTCCCGGGCCGCAGGCACATGGGGACGGGCACAGCCTGGAGCAGGCCGCCCGAGCTCCCTTCGTGCCCGGGCAAGCCAAGGGCAGTGGGCACGGGGCTGCTTGTGCCAGGTAGGGCCGCGGTCCAGCCCCTGTCCCCGGGGCCGGGGAGCCCTCGCTGCAAGCGGAGACCCTGACCTGACTCCCAGCAAGGGGGCATCTCCTTCTCGCCGCAACCCCCCCCCCCCCATCTCTGTCCTTTTGGATGTCATCCGGTCGCCGGGCCCCTCCGCTCCTCTGCCTGCTCATTGCTTTGCCCAGGCTAGGTGGAGCCGCGGATGGGGGGTGGTTAGGGAAAGGGGGCCTATGCTGCTGCTCCTTGGGAGCAGAGGAGCTGGCCCAGATGTGAACCCTCCCGCCCCTGCCGTGCTGCGAGGCTGTGGCACTGGCGAGGCCCAGCTGCCACTGCCTTTTGCCCTGGGCTGCCACTGGGATAGACCCTCACCACCACCACCTTCTGCTGCCTCCTCCCCCTACACTGAAGATGTCTTTTTTCTTTTTTTTTTTGTCCTACTCTAATTTCTCCATAAAACTCCCGATGAGTGAATTAGACGCTTATTAAAGTCTCCTTTTAATCAGCAGTAGTGGGAGACCCTCACTCCCTCCCTCCCTCTCTCTGCCAGTCCAAGGTTAGTTTGCCTCTGGGCGATTTGCAAATGTTAGGATTTACAGTTATCACACGCAAAAACATTTATATAACCCCTAACTATAATACACCCATAAAAACGGGGAGGGAGAGAAAACTGCTGCGTATCAGCGAAAAACCCTATGGCTTGCCCATTACAGTCCCCGGAAAGGGTAATTCCAGCAGTCAGAGGGGCAAAGTGCGGTAATGACTGCCTGGGATTCGCATCTCCAAAACCTATGGCACAAAGGGACCTGCGGGGAGAGGGGCGGCCGCTGCACTCCGCTCCCTTCGCAGGGCCGGCGGGGGAAGTTGGGGGAGACTTCTCAAAAGCGTTAGAAAGTGATAGATACTCCTCCAGTCTCACTTTTCTTCTTTTGCTCCGTTTTTCTTTCTTTCTCTCTTTCCTCTCCTCCCCTTCCACTCCTTCCTTCCTTCCTTGTTTCCTCCCTACCTCCCTTCTTTCCCTCCTTCCTTCCCCTCTTCCTCTCTTCCTCTCTTCCCTCCTCCTCTCCCTCTCCCTCTCCCTCTTCTCCCTTTCCCTTTCCCCTTTCCCCCTTCCCCTCTCCAACTTTCTTCCTTTCCCTCTCCCTTTCCCCTCTTCCTTCCCAGCCAAGCTGAGTCCAGACAATTTCCATACACACACGAATCCACCTCCCCAGAGCAAGTTGCCCCCGTCGCGTTTCTGACAGCGTTCCCCAAGGTCCGGTGCAAGCCCAGCCTCTGCCCCTCTTCCCCCGCCACGGCCGGCTCTTCGGGCCGGGGAGATTCCCCGGGAGCCGGGTCGGGAAGGCAGGCTCGTTTCCACAGCTAAACAAAGGCTGGAAACTCACCAACAAAGGACCCGGCGCGGCCCCTTCGCCAGGAGCGAGAGCCGCAGGTGAGGGCCGGACTTGCCCGGCCGGGCAGGGGAGGCCGGCTTGGGAGGCACTGCTTGGAGGGGGGGAGCTGTCTGCGGGGCTTCAGGAGGAACAGGTCCTAAGTTGGTGGGGAAACTTTCTCCCTCCTCCCTTCTTTCTGGGGAAGCTGGGAAACCGGCGGTTTCAATTCTCTCTCCGCATGTCCCCTTTGCATAAGGGGACTCGTTCCTTCCCTTCCCTGGCTAGGAGCCGCGAAAGCCCAAGTTCGGCTCCTAATTAGAAAGAGTGGCAGGAAGAGTCATTCCTCTTTAACATCAGTAGTTAATGGCCTCGGAGTTTAGTGCATCTGAGGAGGAAGGCGCAGGGGGAGAGGCAGGGGGATGGAGCGTCGGGGGAAACGGAGGGGCTGACAGAAGGGGGGGGGGGTTAAGCTTGGTGGAGGAAGAGAAGGAGAGCTTAAAGGAAGAACGGAAAGGGAGAATTTTGACTTAAAAAGAGGAGCTCTGAGGTGGAGGGGGCGGGGAAGGATTGCACTGTGAGCCGACACCACATTTCCTCTTCGGTTGCCTTGGCTGCCCCAGCCGGGGGGGTTCGGAGAGGAGCGTAACCGGGGGGCAACTGCGAGGGACAGCGGCGGGCAGCAGAAGAGGGATGAGCGGAGCCGGGATGGAGGGATGGAAGGAGGGAGGGAGCTCTTCCGAGCAGCGGAGCCCTTTTCCTCGCTGCCTGTCTCGCCTTCTCTCTCGCACCTCGGTCCCTTCCCTCCTTCTTTCCTCTCTGAGGTTTGCAAACCCAACGTCACCAATCAATACGACCCCCGGCTCTGTGGGTGCGTGTGTGCGTGCGTGTGCGTGCGTGTGTGGGAGCGTGTTTGTTGATCCTGACCTGCTGGACTTCAAAAATCTGCCGCTTCCGACTCCCTCCCAGCCTGTAAGTTCAGAATTCCAACCTTCTACATCTATGCGAACTTTTGTTTATCGGAGAATGCCTTTCTCTGGGAGAAAGAGGAATTGTCACCATGTGATCGGCTAATTTCTGACACGCGGGGCTGTATCCCTCCCCCAGCGCGGGGAAAAAATCTCCCGTGGATCTCTTTGAACTGTGCACAATCCATAACTTTGGCAATGTGTATGTACAGTGTTATTTCTGCAAGGCAGTTTTCTAGGGTTAGGGGAGGTGGTTGCATTCTGCTAAATGGATCCTTTGTGGTGAGTGCAGATTTATGCCCAGTTTTGATTTATAATTAAATTAGTTTCTAATTTGCAATATGTGTGTCTGTGTTTAAAATGTATCTAATCTGTGAAATTGAGGACGGGGGCACTTTAAATTAAAATCTACCTTTCGCCTCAAGGGTTTATTTATGAAGGGATAGCCGGGAGAGCAGCGTGCAGCAGAAAAGCGGGGCTGTAATTTCCATTAGGAGATGTCAATCAATCCTTCTCAATACATCAATTAATAAATCCGATTGGTGCTGCAGGCTGCTCGCCCCCGGGCACTCTTTCTGGCCGGATGGGGAAGTGTGAAGGGAAAGGAAACTTTGGCAGGGAAGTCCCCGCTGGCAGCGCCCGGCCCGGCCCCCCCTTTCCTCCTCCTCCGGCCCTGCTCTGGACCGCGGGACTGGCTCCAGCCTCGGCTCCGGGGGCGGCAGGCGAACCCGGAGGGACTCTCCCCGTCCGCTCTCGGGCTCTGGCAGAGGTAAATTAACACAACCTGGTGAGATATGGTCGTGCCATAGGCACGGCGCGGCGATTGGGGTGCGCACACGCGATTAGAGCCGGGCCTCGGCCCCCCCGTCTCGGCTGATTTATATTTAGGCTTCACTTTAAACGACACCTCCCTCCTCACACTCTGTCCCGCTCTACGCAGCTCTGACCTGGGCAGGAACTATCATGGGTTTGTTCGGCTGTTTTCTAGGGAACCGCAGCACCCAGCTTTCATTTTTCACAATTAAAAAGGGGCCGGGGGTGAGGGAACTCCTCCAGTCTGACAACTCCTCCTGGCTCTGCTGCTGGCTAGCGCCCTGCACCTGCAGACCAGCGGGAACCGGGGGGGAAAGGGAATTCTTTATTACTATTTTTTGTTGGTTTTAAGGGGAAGATACAGCGATTCCGTGGTCTCCCTCTAATTTAGCAATGGCACCGATTATCCTTCCTTCTTACTGGTGGTTCAGACGAACACCAGCGCGGCACGTAGGCGCTGGCCGGGGAAGCCCGGGGCAGGCGACGGGACAAGGCGGCACCGGGGTCCTCCCACTGGGTCTCTGCCCTTAGAGCTTCCCAGAGTCAGAAAAACCCGACAAACAGAACTAATTCAAGGTGTCACTTCCCTGCTCTCTGAAACCCCGAGCGATGTGAAAAAGACTCTTGGAGAGAGGGAGAGCGTCTTCAAACTGCTCCGTAGCCATCATCATCATCATCAAGCCTGTCCGCTTGATTTAAACCCAGCACGAGAGGGAACACGCTGTCACCGAGCGCTGTCTCCTCAGCTTCTTCTTCCCCCCCACCCCAGCCACACGGGGTTTACTCTCGGATCTGCGGCTGTAGTTGGCAGTTTGGGCGGCTCGGCACAAACGCGTTGTGCGTGTCTGGGCGAGTGGGGCAGCGCTGGGCAAACACGACCCTGAGAGGGGGGCACGGGCGGCAGGGGCTTCATGGCCCAACTTCGGGAGGAACCAAGTGAAAAGAAGAGAGAGATTGAGAGAGTCTCCCAGGCAGCTTGATCCCATTAGCTCCGTCCTTGGGTTGCATATTTATACGGTCTAGGAGGTGAACAGATGGACTATCAATTTAATTCCATCTTCAACACCATCAGAGATTGATTTTCTACTCGCTTTTAATTTTGCCATAATTAATTAGATCATTACAACTGTTTTCTATTGATCTCCCTATTTAAACCTCAGATGCAAAGGGACTTCGGCAGATCCTTTAAAAACACAGAAGGGAAAAGGAGCAGAGGGGGTTGCAAACTTTGTGATGCTTTTTTTCAGTTTCGACTTAGAAGATTTTTGGTGCAGAACAGTGAAAAATAGCCACTGTGGCCTTTTCTTTTAGGAAGCCTTTTTCGTTGCCTTTGTATTTTTCCTTTACGCTTTGCTGAATCTTTGTAATATATATATGTATAATATACCACATATACAATACATTTAATTGATTCGACGATGAAAATATATGCTCGCACGTGTACGTGTGTATATGCACATATATATGCACACACACAACGTATTTAATATTAAGATTTACGGAGCTGGTGCACACGCATTTATATATGGGGAATGTATCGACAGAAAAGAGGTGTTTTTCTGAGGGACGGGTGTTTTCACTTGACTCCCGTGTGTGTCTCTATTTGTGCACCTCAATCACCTCTAGATCAGGAATATTTCTCCCTGCTACTCCGCCAGAGCTGACAAAGGAAAACCAGAGCTGCAAGCCCGGTGCCCAGCGCCGCCGGAGCCTTTATTTCCAAGCCTTCCCTTCAGCAAGCGCTTGGCAGCACCACCGCTCTGTGCTGTCACTCGGCGAGGCTTACATTTTAAGCCTCCATGTGCGTTTTGACCCCCCAAATCCTCAAATTAGAAGCTCCGTTTCTATACGTAATTTGAGAGAACCAAACCGCGTAATTGTGCTTTTATACCGCGAGCGGCAGCGCCGCGGAAAACCAAACCTGTCCTCTCCGGCTGGGTTCGTTTGAAGCTTTGTTTGCAAATCATAAAACAGACGACGGAGAGAGGGGGTCGACCCGGAGCCCCGTCCTCCCGCGGGGCAGGGCTGGGGGCACAGAGCCACCGGCGCGGCCCCGGCACCCCCGAGACCGGCCAGGCGAGGGCTGCCAGAGAGCCCTGTAAGCGGGACCGGGAGCGAAAGAGCCACCGGAGAGAGCAAAACTCCACGGGGTGGGGAGGGAGGCGGTGGGAGAAGAGTTTGGGCGATCCCCTAAACTCTCTACTGACAGGAGGGAGCTCCGGGGATGGGGCAAATCGCCAAAATCGGAGCGTGAATCCGGCTGAGGGCGCGTGGTGGCGGCTTGCACGGCCGGGCCGGGCGGAGGGAGGCGGCGAGGCAGAGCAGCCGGGGCGGCGGGGACAGGGGGCCCGGGGCTCGGCCCAGCGCCAGCTCTCGTCTGGAGGCTCCGCCGAGGGTCCCTGAGAAGCTCTCACGGTAACTACGGTGGGGCCCGGCCCTTCGAGGGAGGCCGAAGCAGGCACCCATTAGAAAAGGGGGGCATTTAGCAGGTGAGACGGCAAGTGTTAGGATAATCTGGCGAGGTGAGGAGGGTGCGTGTGGAGGAGAGCAGAAGCAGGCTGCCTCCTGCCAAAGGAGGGAGTTGGGGGTGACGGTCTCATCCCTCCCTGCTGAATATTCAGCGCCCCCCCCGCCCCCCTTACCTGCTCTCCCTGAGCTCTGAGCCATGGCTCCGCTGCCTAATGGCCCGTCTCCCCGGGACGGCTGCAAACCAGTAGATCCGCTGCGGCCTTTTCTTCGCTTCTCTCCTCCCCGCTTGGGTGTCTTGCTTTCCCCCGCTGACTTTCGAGATCTAGGCGCAACCACCCAAAACTAAACGGTTTAGATAACAACACACACACACCAGAGCACCACCACCACCAAAAAAAAAAAAAATAGCCAGCCACAGAGAAAGAAACGCCGCTCTACTGAGCCGGGACAGGCTAAAAGGAGGGGAAAATAAATAACAATCAAAGCAAATGCAGCGCCTTTGCAAAGCAAATGCTGCTTGTAAAAGTGGAGAGGGACTCACCTGCTCCAGTGTACAGGGCTGTGCAGCCGGGGAAGAAGGGGGCTGGGGAGGGGGGTCTTGGAGGGGGGGCAGCGTCTGGACTTTGAATCTGCTTCCCCTTGCCCCCTCCCGCAAACCGGCTACCTGTAGGGAAGTCTTGTTGCAACAGCAGATTAATTTGTTGTCTTATTACCATAAAAATGTGCTCGGAGAGGGGGGACGCGGGACAGAGGAGGAACTTCCTCCAAGTTGAAAAGGGAGGCGGTGGGCTCTTGCTGCGGGAGAAGCGGGCCGGGGCAGGGGTGGGGATAACCCCGGGGGGGTTCGCAGCCGCCTGGACCCGGCAGCCTCAGGGTGGGTTGGCGGGGCCGGGAACTCTGGCGTTTACTTTTGAGGCAGCGGGGGGCAGTCCTGTGAAGCCTGCCCTGTGAGCGCCTGGCTTTGTGCTTCTGCGAGATTGTCTATCTGCCCATCCATTTATCTGTTCACTCTTTCTCGCTTCTACGGGCGCGTTTTGGTAAAGGCTTTGCGACAAAAAATAATAGATAAACCAAAGCTCCAAAGAAAAGAAGAAAAATTCCCAGTGCTAAAGACATCACTGAGCGAATATTTTTCTTTCTCTCTTTCTGCTCCCCCTCTTCCATCTCCCCATTGATTGAAAGTCTCTCTCAGCTCCAACAAGGAGTCCCAGGAAAAATGAACCATTCTGCTATCGATTCTTCATTAAAATTACATTTCTGCATTTGCTAAATTGGTTTTAAAAAGCTTCCCCTGTTATTATTGTCTTGTCAGAGCCGACGGTGCTGGGCAAACAGTATTTAAAAGCTTGGGACCTCTCCAAGATGAGGCTGTTGGGGGGTTTGTTGGGCATGTGCTGCTTTTCCTAAAGTGTTTAGGAAAACGTTAACAACGCGGACTGCCGAAAAGGATGCCCCGAACAAGCGGAGCATTGCGAAAATAAAGAAGGTGGACGGAGCGCTTTCCTTCATAACACTTAAAAATCATCGATTGTCGCTTCAAGCAAGGGGAGGGAAAAAAAAAAAAAAGTTTAATTTTAAACATTAAAATGCGACAGCAAAAGTCAATAATGGCACCAAGGAGTATTTTTCTAAGACGTGGTCTCCAGCCCGCTCTGCAGCAGCCGCGGGATCTGTCTGGAGCGGCTCCTCATCCCGCTGCAGCCCGAGCCCTGCTCCTGCCGCTTGGAAACCTGCTTCCACGGGGAGACGTTTGAATAAGTCCAGCTGACCCTCAGACACGGCTTCCGCCGACCTAACCCCGAGGAACCCCACGGAATCCCCCTCCTTCCCCTCAAACCCATGTGGGAAAAACCCAGGAGGGACTCTGGAAGATTTACTTCGAATTCTGCAAATCTCTCTCGAAAGAGCAGGGAAGCAGAAATGTCTTCCTGATGTGTTTATCCCCTAATCAGTTCATTAGTTATAAACAACATGACATTAGAAGTTAGGAGGCAGTTGATATTAATTTTTATTTAACTAGTTGATGTTTAATCCGTCACGCCAGGCTGCTTAGAGAGAGCTGCCTGACACAAACCAGTTAGAACTTCATACACGGCGATGATCGTCCCGGCACCGGGACAAACAAACGCCGGCGGGGGGGTGGGGGGAGAGGGGCCGGGAAACGGAGGGAAAGGGGGAGAGGGGCGAGCCCAGGGAAAAGGGAAAAGCAGCAGAGGAGGTTGGAAAATTCCTCCCCCCAGCACACTCCTCCGGAATAGAGAGGGGAAGGGGGGAGGATCCACCAAAAAACATAAGATGTGAATGGGCAGAGAGGGGGAAGGGTGAAAAATCAGGCCAGGAGGCTGAGCCGAGCGGGCCAGGAAGAGCAGGAGCCCGTGCCAGGCACCCCTGCTGGCAACCGGGCCGGGCAGGCTGCGGGTCCCGCCCGGACGGGGGGCAGAATCGGGGGTCGCCCCCGAAGGAGTCCTCCTCTTAATTAAAAGAGGGGCCCTTTGATTAGAACGGGGCTGGAGGAGGGAGAACAGCAATACATGGTGGGGTCGGGATAAACGGGAAGCGGTCTTCTCCCGCCTTGCCGGGCTGTTAACAGTTCCTTTTGGTGTCAACCTGCGACCCTTAACCAAAGAGCACAAGTGCTGCCTCAAATAAAAGGAGTGAACGATTAAGGAGAGAAGGCTCGTGGGTGCATTTGTGGACACACATCTCTTCCCACCTTAGAGCCGCGCTGAAGTATTACCTAACTCGAGCCTAGAATTACAGACTTCCCTACTGTAGTTTCTTGTTTCTCCCGTGCAGCAGGCTGGTACCTTACAATTGGCTATAGGTACCTGTTTGGCTATATAGCATCTTTACACAGTGCGCTCTCTGCTCTTTATCCACTGACCCCGTCAGCATGTGGGACCCCCGCCCCGCCTTTGCTTCCGAGGTGACCACAGCATTATCCCAACACCTCTCTGTATGTGGCGGGACCCCCGGCGCTGCTCCCCTGGGTGAGTGCTCCTGTGCCTCCCCGTGTGCCTGTTCACTCGTCACTGTTCAGAACGTGTTCATGTGAGCTGCTATAATTATATCCGCACGTATTTCACACATAAAGCCTTTCTCGGACAATCAGGAAGACACTGGGCAGTAGCTGGGTGCGTTGCTCTCCCGAAAGCCGGCTCCTCCGTGCAGTTGTAAGCCGTGTGGCTGTGACTACAGGGAAAGTATTCCTTCCTACGACCCATATTTTAATATAAATTTCCATATTAATTAATCACCCCATCTATCTGCTGGATAAAGGAAATAGTTCGCATTCCGAAGAAAATTGCCTGTTTTCCTGCAGTTAATAGTTAACTTCGGAGTAGAAAGTTCCCAGGGAAATGGCGAGGCGGAGGAGCAAGGCGAGCCCCGGCCTCCCCCAGCATTTCGGCCACGGTACTCCCGGGACAGCTCTCGGTCCCTCCGCCGCAGGCTCGGGGCTCTTCTGCCTCCCGAGTTTGGGGAAAGCAACCGGGACCGGGTGTTTTAAGGAATACACTCCCGATGGGGCTGGGTGATGCAGAAGGGAGACAGGCTCTTCCCCATAGCCCTAGACAGAAAGTGGCTGCAACAGGTAATAGGGCAGACACCAGAGACACGAAGAGTAGGACAGCTTTTCAGGGGCGAGGGGAAACGCATGCTGTTTGGCTTGAAGTGGGAAGTGAGGAAGTGGGTGCCTTCCCCTTCGTCTGGCGTCTCTTCTCACTTTCTCCGAGGCAGGGTGCTCTCAGAAGGACAGAGAGGGCATTAAGGAGGGGATCTGCTGAGAGAGGGATCCACAGGCAGGGGCTCGGCCCCTGCGCTCCTCCCTGCCGGCAGCCGAACTCGGGCAGACCCAGCCTATTCCGAGGGTTTCGGGGTTATCTCAGAGGCGCGGGATGTCCCTGCCGCTGCCTTAGTGCTGGGGTACCTGGTGCCTTGTGGTGGTGATGGTGAAACTGGGGAGGACACAAGGGACAGGCGCAGAGGAAGAAGCGGGCTTCCTCTCCGACTCGGGGCTCTCTGCAGAGGCTGTGGGATGGACAGGAACACCTCGAACCACCGAGTTTGGAGAGATGCTGCTGGCAAGGGCAGAGGCTTCCTCTCTGGGGGCTGGGATGGGGTAGAGCAGTGCTGTGGGAAGGGGGTTGCGAGGACTGTGTGGTGTGCGCAGCGCCTGGAAAGGCCGTGGCCGCCTCCGGACGGGACCCAAGGGGCTCCCCGCGGGAGGCACCGCGGAGGCTCTCTCGCCTTCGGGTCTCTCCGGCCGGGTACCGAGATGCTGGCACGGTGAAAGGAAGAAAGGGCACGGGGCGGCCGCCAGCGGGACCAGGGAGGAACGAGGCGTTGAAAGGCACGGGCTGGGCGGGCTGTTCGGGGCCGGCCAGGGGCACCAAGGCGGGCATCTGCGTGGAGCCCGGTCCTCGGCACTGGCACGAAGGGAGCGGGGGGTGTTGTGTGTGTGCTCACCCCCCGCTGGCTCGAGGGTCCCGACGTTGCCGCAGTGGGGCGGCCCCGGCCCTCTTCCCGGTCCCGGCGGGGCGGCAGGGCCGCGCGTCCCGCCAGAGGGGGCAGTGCAGATCGGCAGCGCCGGGCCCCGCCGGGAACGAGGCTTGTGGGGCTCTGGCCTCGGCCCGGGCAGGGAGCTCTGCCCCAGCCGCAGCGGGTTACCGGGAGTTCTAACCGGCCGCTGCCTGTGGCGAGGCTCACATTCAAGAGCGCTTCCCACGATGTTTACACGCTCCCGTCCCGTCTCCCCGGCTGGAAGCTGCAGCTCGCAGAACCGGGCAGGGTCTCCCGGGGCCCGGGGTACCGTAGTGCCAGCGCTGGTCCGGCTCGGCGCCGAGGCCGGGCGACAGCAAGAGAGCTCTTCCGGGGTTCAGGTGACATCTTTGGGTCACTTCTTCCTTTCCCGTGTAGTTCAACACAAGTTATAAAGAGGAGGGGGATCGGCAGCTGCTGCCCCGTGCTTGGGGACAGTTTGGTTAACAGGGACCAGGGGCTGTTCCAGGGTTTGGGGTGTGGGAACGAGGACGGATAAGGGCACGCAAGCGAGAGACACTCGGTCGCCTTTGCCAGAACTGAAGGAAGGGATGGGGTAAATGGAAGATCACGTTGAAAAGCCTAGAGGCTGAAGACACAGAGCACGCCCTGTACTAAAAAGAAGGGGTAAATAAGAACGGAACTAAGCGAGATGATGGAAATCAGGATGGATGAATAGACAGATGGACATTCACTTTTACTAATATTAGCGAAAAAAAAAAGGCCGAATAAAGAAGGAGACATCTAATTTGAAGATGAAAGGATGGATGGACAGAATAGAGATTAAATTTTAATGCAAAAACCAGAAAATATGAAAAAGGGGGGAAAATGAGGGGAAAAAACCCTCTCTGGTGTTCATTGACAGAAAGAAGGGAATGAGGGGAAAAGGAAAGAAAACGAAAAGACAAGTAAAAGAAAAGAAAGGAGAAAAGATGAAAAAGGTTTTAAAGAGCTGTCAAACAGTTGGTAGACATCAGAATTAGAACAGAAAAGCAGAAACGTTTATGGCAGCCCTCGCCGAGGCGATTTCCCCATTGGCATTTTATGGAGCTCCTAAATCTCAGCCTAGCGCTGTGCTGAACTGTAAGAATTATTTTCCCCGCACTTTTCTTTTTTAGGTTCACTTCCCGTTTCCACCGCGGGCCCCTCGGAGCAGGGGGAGCAGCGACCCTGGGCTCCGCACGCCCCTCGCACAGCAAGTGCCTTGCTCCGGGCCGTGGGCAGCGGGTTCGCCCCTCCGAGCCCGGGGACGCGGCAGCTTCGGCCCTCCCACCCCCACGCCGGGGTCTCGCGGCTCCCGGCGGGAAGGAGCAACAGTTCCCCGGCACGTCGAGGGAGGGGAAGGAACCGCTCTTGGCCCGGGACTCGGTGTCCCCGGGCCGGGCCGGGGGGGGGGAAGCCGACCTCGCGGCCAGGCCGCCGGGCTCCGCAGCCCTGGCCGGGAGGGAGCTGGGGCACTGCTGCGGGAACAACAAAAGAGAGACCTCAAGGTGCGCAGGAGTGAGGAAGCGAAGTGGCTCTCCCCTCCCAGGCAGCCTGTCCTCACACGCCGCCTCCACGTCGGTGGAAAACTCCAAACCTCGGTGGAAAACTCCGATATCCAGGCACTAATAGTGATAAGAGGAGCAAAAATGACAGCAATGATAATACTTTTCCTTATATTAAAAATCTAGTAAATTAATGACACACGGTCCTTCCCCGGTCAGCCGATCTCTGGGACCCGCTGAGTTTTCAGAGTGTTTTGGGGGGTGGGCAGGTTTGGGAGAGGAATATTGACGAGAAGAGTGAAAGTCGGGGGAGATGTAACTCGTGTGCCTTTCACCTTATCCCGGGAACACAACCATTGTCCTTGTGACAAGAATCTCCGTTATGGTCTGGGAGCTGCGGAGAAAAGAGAAGTTTGCAGGTCTGTCTCCGCACGCCGCTGTGCCCCCCCTTCCTTCGCCACCCCGGCAGCCCCCGGCCCGAAGCGGTTGATATAAAAGTGTGTGCGAGGGGATAAAAGTTCCAGTCTCTCATGAGGGGAGAAGGCTGCAGGGGCAGAAGCAAGTTAATTTCCAGCCGATTTCTCATTACTCTTCTTAACGCCTATAAGGGAGAGAAAATTAGACACACAGCACACGTTTTGGCCACTTCATAAAAAATGCAGATTTGAGAGATGATGTGAAATGTGCCCTCGAGTCAATGATTAAAGATAGCTGACTACATTTTTTTTCTCTCCTATTTGGAGTTGAGATGAGGAATGCCCCTGAGGTCTGTAGGTCCAGGAAGAGTCCTTTAATAACTGATGAATTGGCCTGAGACTCCTTCTCCCCGCTTTCTTCCCCCACACCGTCGTACACTGCCGGCTGTCGGGGGAGAGATGTGATCGGGATATTCTCTCCGGAGCGGGACACTGTCTCGTCGCTCCAGCGGGTGGATGCAGAGGGCCGCTGCCGCCCCTGCCTTGTCCCACTCGCGTCAGTAACTTTCCCTCCCCACCGTCCTCTCAGCTGGCCAACTTTGCCTCCAAGCTGGCCAACGGACGCAGATTCTGGCTCAACAGCATTTAAGATTTGCAGTTAAAAATATCAGAGGGGGAGATGGGCAGCCTGGAAAGATGTTTGTGCAAGTGGAAGGTGTTGCGGAAGGGTGATGGCAAGGGACAATTCTGGCAGCTGATTGCCAAGAGTTGGGTCTTCCCACAAGTTTCCTAAGGAAGTTTTGTCATCGAGAAATGACCACAGGAAAGGGAGACACATAGTCAGAGTCCTGCCAGGGAGAGGTTTAAGGGCAGAATAAAAGAAAACTGTCCGGGAGAGCCCAGGTCTGTCCCGTTCCCTGCCTGGCGGCTCCAGGGCTGGGATCGTCGATGGAGGCAGGAGCCACAGTACTGGGGTGGGGCGGAGGAGGACAGTCGCCTCCGGAAAAGCTCTTCAGTTCTGACCTTCTCAAAGGCGTCCTTCCCTGCAGCCCCCTCTGCAAACTTGGGAGGAAGGGAAAATGGAAAGGAAAGATAAGAAGAGAGGGGGAGAAATAAAATCAAAGCTTTCCAGCCCGCTGGAAGAAGAAATGTGTATTTCTTTTCTCTAAACACCCCTAATTTTTCAACCCAACTGAAAATAATAAAATGTATAAAGAAAGCAGGGATGCAGTTTTCCAGAGCTCAGCTGCTGAATAACTCCTCATCAGCCGCACCGATTTCTTTGATTAATCCCGAGGTCTGAAGAGGAAGCAGTTCCAGGGTGATTCCTTACACGCCAAGCTGCTTCTGCTTCCCTACTTTGTTAGACTCGTTTATGCGCATTATTTTTTAAACAATAATTTCAACTCTTTTCCTCTTTAATAAATCCATTTTGAAGCAGTACCTGCCCTCTAATTGCCCTGACTAAATGCCTTTCCTTCACCCCGGGGTCCCTACCCCAGTTCCCCAATGGAAGGGGGGTGGTGGGCAGCAGGGGGGGACCGGATCCCCCCCAGATCGTCTGTTCCCTCCCGCTCTGCAGCCAGGAACTTCTAATTGTCATTTCGTGTGCAAAACGCCGGAGACCGACATTCACTCTCTTAATGGGACTTAATGTAACTGTACATGATCCTTTATGCAACTATATATCTAACGAGTTCTCTATTTGCTAGACGTATTACCAATTCTGAGATTCCCTGTGTAACTATAACTATATATGTTACATTCACCACTACGCGGATACACCCGAAATAGATTTGTCTGTGGAGAGGAATACGCAGCAATATATGCGAAATGTATAATACAAACCCAAATCTCTATATCAAAATGAAGAGACTTCTAATTTATCTATATTTTATTGCATATAACCATTTCTTTTGGAGACAGCTAGGGAGCGTTTGATATGTGGGGAGATGCACCTGTGCAGAGATTTGAAAGGGAACGCTCCTGTGTGCTGCACAGCCTGTGTTTATGCACATATATCATATGTATCTCTCTCCCTCTCCCCTCTTATACATGTATAAAATATCACCGTGATGCTTTAGAAAAGCTGCGAGCTTTGCACAGTCCTTTACCCCTTTGCCGGATGATGCTGTTTATAAACCCACACCGCCCTGCGAGGTGCTTTACACCCTCCGCATTAGTTTACACTATCGAGTCATTTATCCAGCTTGCTTTCCTCTCGGAATTACCCGGCTCGGAGTCAACCAGAAGCACCAAATTCCTGCCCGCCTGATGGATGGGCACTGCTGTCCGCTCCTTTCAGAGCGAGAGAAAAACAGCTCGGGCAAACGCGAAGGACCCCAGGGGCTGCTCCCCCTTCGCCGGGCAGAGCCGAGCGGCCCTCCGCGGCCCCCCCCCCCCCCGCGAGTGGGGAAGATGCGGCCGCGGGTGGGAGCGGCGCTGCTTCCCGCTGCGGGGAGCGCCTGCCTGCCGCCCCGGGGTGCGTGTGCCTGTGTCTGCGTGTGATGTTCCCGGGCTGGCTTTGGGCTGCTTCGCAGGAGGCGCTAATTAGAGTGTAACTGCCAGGTCATTGATTTCATGTTACTGGAGTTGTTGCTGTTGTTGGGTTTTTCCTTTTTTTTTTATTTTCCTTTTTTTTTTATTTTATTTTTTCATTTTTTTGACATGACAGATCAACCCAGATCACAGGCAGGAGAAGCCGGGTTGAGGAGGTCGGATCCTATGGGATCCCCCAAACCCCAATGATCCTAAACCACGCACGCTGCTGGCTTGGGAGTTTCAGCCTCCAGACCCTGGGATCTCCCTCTTTTCCCTTTGTTGCTTTGTTGCAAGTCTCCTTCTGCAGCTGAGATCTGAATGCAGGGAGTATTATCAATGACTTTTAAATAATAACAAAGGGGGAAAATAAAAATAATTAGCCCCGCCTCTTCTAGTTTCAATTACTCTAATTAAAAACCCGAAAGGCAATTCCTAGGCAATATCTAATAATAGAATTAGCAATCGGATCCATGATTTCACACGGGGATTTACTTGCAGGGGTACTGTGCGAGCTCTATTAATAATAATAAAAAATCCTGCTAACCCTCTTTTTAAAATTAATAACTCTGTAATTATAATAATTTTATGTGCCTTTTTATAAGAAGAGGTTAATGTTGCCACAGTCTGGGGATGGGAAGGATGAAGTGAAGCGAAATACTGCTGCTTAAACTGACACCTTCCTATTTTATTAGGAGACATTATTATTATCAGACATCTGCAGGTAGAGAATTAAAATTAAAATCGCTTTCAACAATTCAATACACTTTTTATCAGCCATCTATCTGAAAATCATGAACATTCATCATCGGAGGCATTCTCCCTGAAAACAAGAACCCATTCAAATTTTATACAAATTATCATATTTATCATAGTCTGAAACTCTGGAGTAACATCTCCACAAACTGTCTGCTAACTCCCCAGGGAACTGAATTCCACTCCGCAGTCGCTCAGAGCAATTCTCGCTCCCTCTCCCTCTCTCCCGGCCCTTCCACACTCCCTGCTTCCTCCGGCTCCGCAGCCCCCAGAACAGAGGGAACGAGGGAGCAAAGAGAAGGGGGGGGGGGGGGGGGGGACGGGGGATGCTGCGGCAAACAACATTAAAATAACACACAACAAGGCGAAATGCTATCCCCACCTCTTGCAAGGGAAATAAGTTTCGCCTGGTGCAGCGAGACTCGAAAGCCAACCCGCCCTGCGTGCCGATTTTGGAAAGGTGGCATCGCTTTATCTTTAGGGTTGACGCCTTTGCATGAGAACATGATTATTATTAGCAGCAATGGTAATAATAAAAATAGTAGTAGTAGTGTCTGATTCCTCTCCGTTTTTATCTATTTATTTATTAATTTATTTAGCCGCTGCCGGTGTTTTGCCTTGCAGAAAGCAATCGGCACAAGGAAATATATTGGCTGTTATTTATGTGAGCACTTGGTGCTCGTGACAAATGACACGAATCGGTGCTTCCTGTTTGCGGGCTTGGATGAGACAAATCGCTTCCCACGCTTTGCTAATGACAAAAAGTTCATCAGCGCTGAAGCAGGGGCTGGAGTGGCGCCTGCGTTTATCTGCGCTGGAGATCGCGGTTCTGCGGGAGGGACTGACAGCGCGGAGGGACTGACAGCGCAGAGGGGCTCTGCCCCTCACTGTGGGTTCTGGTCCTCGCCTTGGAATGGCCCCAGCCCCCCGGCCCTGGCCCCGCGCCCCTTCAGCACCGCGGAAAAAAAGTAGTTCCAATACAATGTTTGTTAACTAGGTTATCTAGGCTGTAGAAGATTTTAATGTTGAATTTTATAGCTTTACCACGCTCTACCGTCCTTGTGAATATTGTAATATTGCATTTTTTACAAGTTACTCTTCTGTTAATGTTCCAGCTAGTAACTTTTATAATCCTCCTCAATGAAATTTTTTTGTATTCTTCCGCACCGTTAACCTCAATGGCGGCACCTCAGCCCCTGGCAGGAGGCAAAGATGAAATGAATTCCTCTTTAATCAGAAATAATAATAATAAAAACACACACAAGGTTCTCTCTGCCTTTTATTTCAGCCTCCCTTTTCGGAGAGGGGATGACCCTCAGGAGTCTCCAGCCCTCTTGCCCCATGCTGCATCCTGGGTGTGCTGCTGGCTGAATCGGAGCTGGGCTGGGGTGGTGCTTGCCAAGCTCTGGTCACCCCACTGGGGACAGAGGGCATGGCCTGTGCAGCCCTGTCCCTCTGTGCCCCCAGCCTTTGCTGCTGCTTTGTGCTGGCAGCCTGGAAGCTGGCTGTGCTGCAGACATGAGCTGGTGGCCTACTCAGAGCTGCCCACTGAAGGGAAAGTTAGTCACTTCTTTTCCTTCTTCTGTAATTCTGTGTGTGCATCGACAGAGATGCTCCATGGAGCAGCATCCTTAGATCAAGTCCTGTCGGCCCCAGTCAGCTGAGCTCGGCTTGCTCCCTGGTTTCTGTTGACCTCAGCTGGGCTGGAGGAGCCCAAACCCTAGCTGTTTGTTTTGCTGAATGGTCTGTGGTGGATCTCAGAGATACATATGCAGGAGATGCACTCAGATGGACTTGTAATGAATTATATCCCTTTAGAGGTAAATAAGGCTAGAAATCACCCTGCCACCCTAAACTCCCTAACCTCTAGATGCCCTTACAAATGAAATAGACTTGCAAGCGCAAATGATCAATGCCCAGCAGAAAAAGGAATCATAACAGCAGTAATGAACTGAGTGCCTTTTAGCCCAGGGAGTGTACTTTGAACAAGGATTGGATGTTATTATTTCCCTTGGTCATTGTTAGCATTTAAGAACTTTGTTCTCAGGCTCAACCTGAGTCCTGCATGAGAGAAATATTGGAGGGTTTGAACACCCGTTGCAGAGCACGGGCAAGAGGTGCCTCCATACCTCACTTATCTACCAGCTACCTCTCAAAAGCTGCCCAGATAGCTCTTGGGATGTTGTCCCTGAGATTATCCTAACAGGAATTTCTTTCAATCTCAGCTCCTGGAGTCAAGTGGTTCTATGCAACTCTCAGCTTTCATGTCTTTTAAAAGGTGCCTTTTTAACCTAAGATAATTGCAAAGAAAAGCTTAACTCAGACCTTAGCAATCAAAAGAGAAGGGATGTAAAGTTTAATGCTAATTTGCTCATATCTCAAACTGTAACTGATTCATGAGTGGTACAATGTTTGAGGATGACAGTGGGGCTCGTATATTTTATGAATCAAACCAGCTTCCTTCTTTAAAAACAAGCTTTTAAAACTACAAGCTTTCTGGAAATTTCAGAGGATAAAGATAATTTTCTTTTCTTCAAAGTCTATCACTGGTCAATCACATTACTTCCTATAGTCCAGGGTTAAAGAATAACCTGAAATCAAAACACACATGCCCAAAGCAACTAGGTTTTCTTCTTATGTTTCAGTCATACTTTTTAAACAAGTATTATAACTTCGTTGCTATTGTTTCTTCTTGGTGCCTTTTGTTTGTGTTTTGTTTTAAGGTGAACAAGTTAGGTACAAATTTCTCTAAAAGAACCCCCCACAAAACAGTGCAGAGGTTAGATTATTTTAACAGGAATGCTATTAGTTAACTAGTTGATACTCTGTCATCACCTTGTAGATCAAAGACATAACACAAATTAGTCTTTGCTCTAAGCTCTTGATTCAGGAAAGAATTATTACTCTTTAAAGCACTTAAGAACCTCTTGTGATGCTTTTCAGAGTCAGTACAGAGGAGGTAAGTAGGAAAAATGGATAGTAGTATTTCCATATTACTGGTGAGAAGCAAAGGCAGAAGGAGACAGAAGACACAAAGGAAAGCAACAGCAGAGCTGGGAACTAAGTCATTGCTAATTTAGTGAAGGACTATTAAAATGTCTCAGCTGTCCTCTCAGGCCTGGGCAAAACTCGAGAGCAGGTTTAATCATCTTGTTCAGAGATCAGCAGGTCACACCAGATTTCCTGAATCCTTTTGTGAAGTGCTCTGGTGGCCTCTGGGTACTCTTTCTCAGGGTGCCTCTGTAAAGCACCATGGGCTAAGCAACACTCCTTTCTGAGCAGGGCTTGGAGATTATGCCAATCACATCTTATTTGGACAAATCTGCCTTCCCCTGAGGAATGGGCCGTGAATGCCCCAATAGGCTTTAATGGCCCTGACCAGCCTCACCTGGAGCCTCCACGTGCTCCACATCTTCTGGCTGATGAGCTGTGTTCCAGGAGTTCCATTTAAGCTCAGGCATGAGGCTTGATTTGGCTATGCTACAGGTGTGTCTCCTTTTTAGATCTTTGTCTAGACTTCAGGATTTCATTGTAGGCAGCTCATGTCCTGGATGGCACCCTGGCACTGCTCAGTGCTTGCTTTGCTTGGGTCTGTTGATGAAGTGCGCTGCTGGCTCTGCTTGCTGTGCCGCACTGCCTCAGCATCATGTGCCTGCTCAGGGGCTGTCCTCAGCCTCAGCCTATCCTTCTTGGTTGGACAGCAGGCCTTTCTTCCTCCTTGAGAGGTGCCTGGGCATGGCCCAGAGAGCTGCTGCAGCTCTTTGTGCTTTCTGTTGAAAATTACTCATTTGTGAAAGCTGATGTTGCAGAGGCCTGGAGGCTCTGTTGAGGAATTATTTGGGGGGCTTTGCTACTGTTTATTCTTATCCTGGCTGCAGTCAAGAAATCAGAAGGCTAGCCAAAAGCCTCTACTCCCTAGTGTTTTTTGCTATCAGAGCTAAGTAAATATTTGCAGGGTAAGAGTTTAATATTTTGTGAGTAGATGGCAGAGGGGCATCTGTCCCTCTTCACTTCTGTTGTCTGTGAAATCAGTATTTCAAAACCATATTCTATGGTCAGTGAAGGCTTCTAGGCCAGGAAAAACCTCATGGAGAGATTAAGAACAGTTCCTTTGTCCTTCTCCTTCCCTCTTCAGCTTATGTGCTTTTTCTTTTTGGGTCAAAACGTTTGCAGTCTCAGTTTACTCCTTATAGAGAACTTAAACTTTTCTTCTCTCCCATTTTATATATATATATATGTCAGTACCATTTATTCACGACACCTGGGAGAATACACTGAGAATGCATTGCTAGATGCCTTTCTGGGATGATCATATTTGCTTTCTCATGAGCCCTTATGCACACAACCCTGGAAGAAAATTTGCATTTCTTAACTCTAAACTTGGTGTTCTCTTAGCCTGGGGCAGTAGCCCCCATATGTTGGCTATTGGCATGAAATGCAAAGTTAACTTGACCTCCTTAATTCTAACAACTGAATTACAGCAGGAAGGTTTTTTTTTTCCCCTCATGATTGTTTTCCTTCTCCTCAAACCCACTGATTTACTTCTGGAAGCATTAATACTCAGTTTGAAGCTAACTCATGACTGCTGAAGTGTTTTGGAAGCAGAGCTGCCAAAATGTATTCTGTGTAAGTGCCAGCAGTTTTGGACTGATGTCTTGCACTTCTCAGAGGCAGGGTTAAGGCAGAGTTTCTCACTGGAAAGATCAGAGTTGGTGAACTGACAGCTTTGGAGAGAGGAAAATATTCTCCTAAGCAGGTGGAAATTCAAATCATCAACACAAATCAGTGATTGTGTTGATGATGTAAATATGTGTCAGAGACCATGTGGGCATGCCTAGTCTGGCTTTAAACTGACTAGTTTGGGTATTGTTTGTAGTCAATAATAAGTCCAAGCTGGACTCTGAGCTTAATAGCTGCTTTACTCGTCAGGAGGGTCTCACATTTGATACTGAGCTTTGCATTGCTGTATCTGTGTTGCTGTCTGTTTTGGTGCTTGTGTGGATTTCTCTCCACTGCACTGTCACTCTCTATGGGGGCTGGTGAATCCAGAAAGGGAAGCCAGCTCTGATGCTGGAAGCCAGTGGCACAGAGGTGTGTATCAGGAAAGTAAGTGCAGGGTGGGAAAGGGGAGAAAGTGAAGCAGGTCTTGCTTGCCCAGGCAAAACAGGCCCTACCACTGCAATTGGCTCTCATGCTTTGTGGGGCATGGAGGAATTCGAATGTTGGCTATAAACTCTATAAAGTCAGAATCCCCCTGTATAGCTCCAGCACTATGGGCTCCTGGTCCCTTGCCTGGGATCTGGTACTGCTTCAGTACAAGTGTCAGTGGTGGCACTGGAGCTGACTGTGCTGGGAACAGGGGAGAATATTTTTCTCAAACTGTTTATTGAGGAATCTTTAATGTGAATGATGGCAACAAATATCTGCAGTTTAAAACTGCTCCATATTTCTGCCATCATAATGGACTGTGTAGAGACAAATCATTTGATCTTCACTAAAGAATGACTCTTCCCCTTGCAGAATTGTCAGCAATTAGTGTTTCAGTGAGGCTACTTCACACATGTATACGTGAATCTGATTTAAAAGTATTTCTTTTTGTGTATTTGTGTTCTTTTGTAAGCATGCTCAAATATATATGTTGTATGCATATGTCTTGCATGTGAGTATGTAAAAGATACTGGATTTGCATATGGTATCTGTGCTGAGTTGTGTGTGAATGCCTGGGTGGTGAATGTACCGAAGAAATCCCTTTAAACGATGGCACCTTCAAATATGGACACACCTTTATATTAACATGACTGTGCCTGCGAGGGAGGTGGAAATGTGTGTTTCTGTATGTCACAATATAGGCTCTACCTATATTATGCTACCTCTGTAGCCCTGAGCATTTGGTGAATGCCTATATGCAGGCTGTCTGGGGACTCTTGTATGTGAACATATATGTGGGTGTCTGAGTCATGAGTGTGTGTGTGTGGGACATCAGTGAATGTGTGACTGCACATAGTTGAACATACATATGTGTGGGAAAGGTAGAGTGGGTGAGCTGCACATCTTCTGCTGTGTACAAGCATAAAACTGCATTATTGGGAGGACCTTGGCTGACACTCTGGCAGCACCAGGTATGTTTGCAGAAGATGAAGCAGAATAGACAACACAAAAGTTATTTTTGTCCATCAGCTGAAGCATTATAGAGACATCAACAAGCTTGTCTCATGCCAGCTTAATTCCTAGTTAATCAGCAGACTGCTTGGGCAAAGGAAGGAACTCGCATCAGGGGCTGATGATGAGCCAAACTTTCCAATACTGATTTGGGAGCCTGTGAGTAGCACTTACTATTGTTCTGCCTGCATTTGGCTGCATTGATACCCACTGGGCAGTGCTCTAGGATAGCTGAATGCTTCATCAGCTGTGTCCTGGTGGGAACCACTCCTGCAGAGGGAATATGTGTTGGTCCTTTGGCTATCCCTCCCTAGATGGTCAGCAAAGGCTTATTCTTCATTATGTGTGATCAGATGCCTTACCCAGGCAAGTTTCAAGCCACTTAAAAAATTCCAGAGCTTCCATCCTCTCTCTTTGGATCACTTCCACATAAACTGCAAGTTGGCTCTTGATTGCTTCACTCCTACATCTAATGAGACATCCTCTGTTTCTGGTGCACTGTAGAGATGCTTCTTCCTTCCCTCATTCCCCTGTTTCCTTATGGGACTTGTACACTGCAGCTGAGGGCTAGCTCGCTGTCTTTTTGAACGTGACTTCCCCATCTGCTTTCTGAAAAGCCACCTTCCTCCTTGTTTTTATTCTGTCAGGTTTCTCTGATCCCACCATATTCATGTGGGAGGCTACCTGCCTGTTCTGTGACTGGCACGTGTTTATCACATACCTACAGTCAAACTAATCAAAGCGCTGATTGCACAGGTCCTGACAACCAGCCTGATAGTCACTTTTTGGGAGTGACTGTTATACAAGTGTCCACAGAGAGGAACAGGAATAGGCAAATTCTTATCTGTAGCTGCTCAGGATTCAACCAAACAAGTCACCATGGGGTAAAATGAGCTTGGCATGCCTTGAGTTGGCTATTTCAGGCAGTTTCTATCCATGTCCTTGTTCTGTGGAACTCCATATTGAAGGCAAAATCATTGAAGGCAAACACCCCACATTTTCTCCCCTCTCCCCAAAATTAAAAAAAAAAACCACCCTAAGCTACCATTAATTTCCTAGGTATTAGAAAGCACCCATGGGCAGTTGTCATGGTATTGCTGGTGTTCATGCCCTGTCTGCTTTTGTATTGGGATTTTATCATGATTAAGTGTAGTGTAACTCAATCATCAAGCACTCGTGTAATTCCCAGCGCATGAACTTGCCTTCAGCTTTGCTGGGTGGATTGATCCCTTATTCTTTTGGATGTTGAACAGGCTGAGGTTTATTTCATTCATGAAAGGGAAGTGATCAGCAAATTGTGGGTGCTGTGGCCATAGCTATGGTAGACCGCCTTATATGTGTTAGACCATAGGCATAAAATGAGTGAAGAGTCTTCACTTTGCCCTGACTTAGCTGCTGAGCTGACAAATGAGAGACTTTGGTACCATCTAGTATAGTGTTTGCTATGCTTTGCTCTGTATCATTAATAAACCTGTGAATTGACCTGACACCAAACTCAGCTATTCCTTCCCCTCTGCTGATCATTACCATGTTACCTTACCTTTGTTTTATGGGCCATCAGCCAGGTTTCGATCCACATGATGGTGCTCTGTGCAAGCCCATCTAGTGTTGCCTTCCCACTAGGGTTTTGCCAGGCCCTTTACTTAAGGCTACTGTAGTACTGCTGGACTTCCCACACTCCCCTTCTGTACTGATACAAGTTTGTTTGTGTTCCAGGCCTTTCTCAGTTCCCCCTTGCGGACTGCCTGTCAATGGTGTTCATGATTGTTACTGCTGTGGAGCCAGGTAGCTCAGCAGAGGCCAGCGTATCTGTGTGCAAGGTACTGTACAACATGGAGTACACACATCTAAAGACAGCTGGGGTGGGGGCATAAGGTGGTTGAAGGAGAAAACTTGAGAAGAGGAAAAAAGGTATTGAGAAGGGAAGTGGCTTGTACTGCTTCCCTAGCATGCTCCAAGACTTTCTTGTCTCTGCTAGAAGGCCAGGTTAAATAACTCTGGACATTTTTCCTACCTTGTTTTTTTCAACCTGCAGCTCCAGGATCAAAGACTGTTGCTGTCTGAAGCTCTTAAGCAGTATATTGTTGACTCTGGGGTCTTCCCATGTAACCTCAGCTACTGTGGCCAGGAGAAAATGGAAAGCAGATCCTGAGAATACTTGTGATGGGAAGTGCCTGGCCAAAGCCTCACACCAGGGGAACAGCTGAGGCTGGCAGGAGGAATGGAAGAAGCGGCCTGGAAATGGGCTGCTGTTCTCTTCAACAATGCGATCTCTCTGCTGGGTTGCTGGCCTAGGGCAGGTATTCCTCCTAGCAGAGCCAGGCTAGCCAACTTCTTTCCATGGCAGTCATCTGGGCTGCATGTCCATGCTTTAGCCTAACGTCTAAAACTCCTCTTGCAGTTCGTACTGCAGACTGCTGTGTGGTGTTATTTAGCAGTGTGCTAAGAGGCAGCTGCATTATTCTACGTGATCTTTTAGGATAATGCCAGAGAGGAGGGTATATATATAGTGCCCTGCATTAAAATACTCCAGTTACCTGCCAGGATCAAATGGGACACGTTTTCCCGTTAGGCTTGAGGAAAACTGGCACAAATGAAACCTCCACAGTGTGACTGGTATGTCACTGATTTTCTGAAGTTTGTTGTTATTGTTATTTTGATTTCATTTCTCCTCTATCATCACCTACCTACCTAAGTACAGTGCCTTTTTGTTCTACAACATTCATTCTCACTCCTTTTTATTCTGCCTGCCCAACCTCAACTCTAGCCTCCATCCCTGCAAAATGTCTTATTGAATCTCTTCACCTAGAGTGCTGGATATCTGAGATCTCTATAGTCAGTAGAGCCAGAGATGGAGTCAGAGGAGGTTCATCAGACCTAAAATTCAAGTTACTCTCTGGAGAAGTTTTTGGGCTTACAGGCTGAGCCTGTGCCAGTAAAACAGGCTATATGAGCTGGAGAGCTGTAGAAGACTTGAAGGAGACATGTCAGTGGGTCAGGTGAAGTCACAGAAGGGAGCTGAAAAGGACTGAGCAGGGCTAATCAGATCTGTTTCCCAGAAATTTCTCACAGATCTCCTTGTTAGTTCCACAGTGGTAGATGTGTTTGTGGTCAGTGCTGAGCAAGTGTATATCCCATCCCTGTTTTGTCCTGCCTGGAAACTAATAACAATGACATGAAAAGTGAAGGGGCACAGAGGAAAACACAGCTCTGACTCTGGCACCCAGCAGACTGTGGCTATAGCTGCTGGAGAAAGAGTTGAAATTGATGGGAAGGGTAGCTGCATTTTTGCCTCTCTAGCCTCTTACCAGGACTTGGCAAATGTGCCATGTATTGTGTTTGCTCATCTCTTCTTAAACCTGTCACCTTCATTATAAATGACTCAGGGAGGTGTCTCCAAGAAGAGGGTGGGAAAGGCAGAAGAAGCTTCTCTCAATGAGAGTGGCAGGTGGGAAATGCCCTAGTATATCTGCTTTGGTCCTGTCCATCTTTGTATCAGATTGGAGGGAGCCTGGAAACACAATCCAGCTTCTCTGATTGCATCTGAGTCACTCTGTGTTCTTCACTGGGGAGCTGTTTACCGTTTGGGAATTGGTCTTTCCAGTTCTCACTTTCTCCCGGCTGCATCCAGATATGGTCCAGGACTCGCTTCCCCCCTGTCAGCCCTAACAGTGATTAATAAGGACACACATTTCCTGGGTTTTGCACCCATTTTTCTTAAAGACTTGCCTGCCAATGTGAGGAGGCTGAGATTATAAACCACTGCTGGCATGTGAAGGGCCTGGGGGCAGCAAGTCTTGGAGAGGCTGTGATGCAGTTCCAAGCATGGAGAGAGCACAGGGCAGCTGAGAGACAAATTCTGCTGTCAGCTATAGGTTTCCTGCAGCTGAAGTGAAACACTGGAATCTATGGTTCATTGTTATTCACACTGATACCGTCTCAGAGATGACAATCTTAGCAGTAGCTGTTGGGATATTTCTGGCTCTTGTAACGCATTTCTTCACTGTCTCAAAGATCAAGAAAAGCCAAGAAATGAGAGCATCCTAGAAGATTTTCCACTGGACTTGAAACTTTTTGCTTTTAATAGTTTCTGTGAGATGTAACCTGCCTTCTGTGAATCCAAGTGACTAAGTGCTTGCCTTTCTCAAATGGATCATGGTCCAGACAAGTCTTCCCTTGTAACCAGTGAGAGTTTGATGCAAGTACAAAGCTCAATGCCAGCCTCAGTGTAAAAAAAAAAAAAAACAACCAAAAAACAAAATCCAAAACACTGACAGTAGCAGGGAGGTTTCTTGGGATGTTGGCTACTGCCTGCCTGCAGTAACATCCAACTGCCCAAGCAATTCCCATTCACCTCCATAATAAAAGCAATGTCTGAATCACAAGTATGTTTTGCATTCTATCCTTTTTCCCAGCCCCATCTGACAGGGGATTAAATGCCAGCACTGTCCTTCTGCTCCTATCTTTAATGACTTATTTGAGCACTTTGGTCTTTTGGTCATGTACATAATATTTAGGCTTAAACTAAATCTAGGATAGGAATATGCCAGGGGGTTTAGATCCTGTCTGTAGCTTTGCTCAGTGTTGGAGGTAACAGCTGAACTTGCTCTGTGTTAGTACCCTTTATCTAAGAGAGAAATAACAGTCCCAAAGATATTGTGAAGGGACCTGCAAAAAGGTCTTGGTGCTGAAATGTCAAAACAATGAAATCCATGCAAGTAACTCAAGAAAGATTGTTGTAATGCTGCCAATCAAACACAGCCCTCTCCTAAAGAGAGAGAGCCCAGTGCTGTGAAGTTTTAGGTTGAGGAAACAAAAATCAATGTGTTCTGCAGGGTCATCTTCCTTAGAGAGATGCCCGATTCTCCCCAGAGCTGGTGCCTCATCTCTCTTGCTACAGGGGTGACAGTTCTGGGTATCACTTGGATTTGGGTCAGAATATAAAGATTTAACAGTCCCTTTGTTTACCAGAATCAGCTAAGTCTTTACAGTAAGGAAGAGATCTGGTGCCTCTGGACTTCTGTATCATACATTTTATTTTCCTGTGGAGATGGCTGACTTAGCTCTCAAGCCTGGGGTTTGGGCTAGGGTCAAGGCCAAGGCTTGGGAATCATGGGCACTGAAGTCCAACACTTTCTGAGAACATAAGCTGAGAGTATCGTGAGGGGGAGTAAATTGTTTTCTTGAGAAAACAGAGTTGTTCTAATGTAACGTTACAATGGTATTGAGGGTTATGGCTAATAGGAACAGTGGCCCTGCTCTGAGAAATCTGAAAAAATGTACATTCCAAATAAGGCACTTTAATCCTTTCTCATGGAAACGTTATTATTACTGTGTTCAAAGAAAAAAAAGGAAAAGCAGTTTCAGGACCTCTTTTTTAGTGGTCTGAAGTACTATGGAAATTCTCAAGTTCTGTGCTTCAGACTGTCTCACCCTGATAGGACCCAGGGCCCTGGTGCAGGGAAAGGAGTGCTGCCTCTTCCTATCAGTAGTTGGTCTTCACTCCTGCCTTCCTTCTCCTCTTAGCCTGACATGCATGTGCTTTCAGTTGAGACACTCAGCAGCAGGATGTCTTGAAGAACCAGAGCTCCTGGAGCTCCCCCAGGTCCTGTGAGATCTTAGCTGAAAGGCAGCGTTTTCAAGGACAGCCAGTCCTCAGCATTTTAGATGAGCTCTACTCCAACTGCCATGGGGCAAGCTGAGTCTCCAGTGCAGGGTGCAGAGAAGCAGCCAGGAAAAGAGGGAAGAATCACTGCTTGTCTCTGCAGCTGCAGCAGCCTGTGCATACATGAAGGGGAGATGGAATTAAAAAAAGGAATGAAGGCAGAAAGTGGAGAGGATGCCAGTTAATAACCTCTGAAACTGGGGTTAACCACGTTGCATCCAGTGTTGGCCTCATCCTGCTTACAGCCAGGCTTGTGTGAAGCTGGTGTGCTGGTGATAGCAGCCAGAATGCACCAGCTCACAAACAAGCAAGCAGAGGAATAAAGGAAGGCAGGAAGACAGATGCCCCTTGGGCAAACACTTGTTAAATTGACAAACTTGTAGAAAATGATTAAGGCTCTTGCTGTTCCTGGTCCAGAGGGGCCCTGAGCTGCTGCCTCAAGCTAAGATACAAAGGTAGTTCCTTGGGAGCCTACAGTGGACAGGGCACAGAGGGAGGTGAAACAATTACTGCCTGTCTCTACAGTGCAGTCTCTTGTCAACTGTTATTTATGTTTCCCCAAATGTTGCAGTCTTTTTACAGGGAAAGCAGGCCCTGCCAATCTATGGCAAAATAATTACAGCCACCTTCCTCTCTCCCCTCCCCTCTCCCTCCCTCCCTCTCTTTCTTACCACGTCTTCCTCTCTTCATCTCTGATTTACCTTGGACTCCTTTGATAAAGAATTGTGATGTAACCTCTGCTGGGAGTTCAGATCACTCCCAGACTGGTAGGTATGAGCACTCTTGTGCCTTGGACCCTGTTTGACCCCTGCTGGAAGCCACCTTAAGACAGGAGACCCATGCCACTATGGCAGCTCTCGCTGAATGCATTTTGTGCCATGCTTTGTCTTTTCTCTATAAACTTGTCACTGAGGCAGTGTAAAAGTTCTTTCTTGTCTTTTGCAGATGAAATATGCTTTCAGGAGCTAGGTCAAATGATGTATGCACAGTGCCTTATGCTGACCTCACTGTGGTTGAGGGGAAAGAAAGGGTGGTTAAAGTAAGTTAAAGTTTACTTTCCACCCCTTTTTGGAGGTTGCCCATGCTCCTGCATCTGACACCTGTTGCCCTTGCATGTGATTTTCTTTGGAGGTCCCCATCTGGGAAGCAGAGTCAAACCAAGGACCTTAGATTGGGAGAGCTTGTGCTAATAACGAGAAACAGGCAGGGCTGAGTCTGTAATGGCATAGAACAAAAGTGTAATACAAGGTTAAAAGCGCAGTGAACAGAGTCTGGAGATTATCAGGGATTTAGTATCTTCCAGAAGCCCCTGGAGTTTAACAGAGCAGCCTACGCTCCTCTCTGTCAGTGGTACCACACAGCTCAGACAAGGCAAATGGAAAGAAGCAGAGATTTTTGCCATCTCTTCTGGCCTTTCTGAGAGCATGGATACTTTCAAGGAAGCAATCAGCACTTGGACATGATTTCAAACTTTGGGCTTCCCCTCACCTACTGTTCTGTCAAACTTCCCCCCTGCTTCCCTTCATTCTGTACACACACAGAGCCTGTCAGGAAAGGGTTAAGTGCTGCTTACCCCAGCCAGCTTTGCGTATTTAAAGTGAGTAAAGGTTTAATTACCAAATGATGACAGTGTCATATGGTTTTGGTGATGGCGCGTGGCATTCGATGAATGCAGAAGAGGGGAGGATGTGAGAAAGACACTGAGTGGCAGTGGGGAAGCGAGGAAGCTAAAAATGCCAAAGACAGTAAAACATCTGTAATTTGCAATTCGCTAGTGTTCGCTGATTGCTCATGGATTAAAGATTAAAATCTATTCTCTGGCAGATGGGGGAGAGAGAGAGAGGAAATTCTTACGAGCATGTTTTGCATCTGCATTTCATTCTGCTCCTCTTTACAATAATCACGGATGAGGAAATAAACCCAGATCTGGGCTGGCAGGAGGCGGGGAAAGCGCACAATATAGGCAGGACTCAGAGTGCTTCGGGAAATGCCAAGCAGAGAGGAGAAGCTGACATCAGGATTGCTCTTCTCAGGGCCTGGGACTGTTTAGTCTGCATGAGGGTGAATGTTCCTGTGAGGCTCAGAAGAGCCAGAGCACAGTCTTTCTTCTGGTCACCCCAATTCTGTGTTGGGGGTTTCTTTGATAGGAAGGGGATGTTAGCCATCTGTCCTGTCCCAAGGGATGGCTGAGTCTGGCTACAGTGTCCGTGACGTGATGTAAACGCTCGCAGGCAAACAATACAAGTAGAAATAATGTTTGCAAGTATAAATCATTTTTATAACTTCAGCTAATCAGAATCTGTCCCTTTTATGGGCATGATGAGCTCGCTCTCTCCCTCTCTTCCCTCTCTCATTCTGTCTCTCACACAGGGTTTCTCAAGTGTGCAGGACATTAAAAGAAAAATGGATAATAAAACTGCAAATGCAGGGCCTGCTCCTTAGAGGGGCTGGGTACTCACGACTCTGGTTGACTTCACTGGCATCAGCTTTCATGGTGTAAGCCCATAATTTGAAAGGTACAAGGCAATCTTAGGACCTGCACACCCTGGCAGCCTCATGGGGGTTAGGGAGCTCTCCCACTGCAGTGATTCAGATCCTGTCTCCTGCCCATGAAGTGCTGCTGGCTGACCTGCCTTATCTGCAGAAATTCTATTCCTTGGAAGGAATAAGGATCACATCAAGTGACCAGGATAGCAGAACGGTGTTCACTGCTCCTGGGCCTTGCTCCTGGCCCTGGCCCAGTTCTTTGGGTAGTTCTGGTTGCTAGGGAAGGCAACTTCTCCCTGAGGCAGTATAAGCCATTATTGGTGAGGAACTGTAACTTATTTGTACTCCAGCTGCCTCCTGCTTCAGATGGTGCTGGCTTAGCTTCACCTACACTAACAGGGATTTTTGTAGGAGTAAAACTTTGTTGGATGTCTTTGGAGGTATTGCACAACCGTGAAGATGGTACAACCTATCAATGAGAACCATCATTCCACAAATACCACACTTTGCCATAACATTTATTACACAAGCATAACTATATGTAAATTAATTTTCATATGTTCACCTCCTTTATACACATACAGAGTCACCCTGAAATCCCATTCCTTATCCAATGAAACCACATGCTCCTGTCGTTCAAGTATTACCATCATTTTTGGTGCATGCAAATAAGGAGGTGAGCATGCCAAATGAAATGTAGACTAGGATGGGAGCAGTTCAAATGGATATTTATTGTGAAAGTGAGAAGGGGAACTGGTCCAAATGTCTTTGGGGTCCTCCACATCACATCCTTATTCCATGTTCCTGCCATAACTGTGACCTAGTTCCTAGTCCCCCATGCTGCCTTGGCTCTGTGGCCCACTGAAATAGCCCCATGTGAATCCCCAGCAACTAGATAGTTTCCTAACCAATACCCAGGACTTTGTAAGGTCTAAAGACACACCTTGATAGGGGGAAGCTGTCAGGATCCTGAGAGCTATTGGTGCACTTAATTGACCTGACAAGCCTCACTTGGAACCCAACACCTCTCTGGCTATTGGGAGTTTTACTTTCACCTAAGGCCTGGCCTTTCACTCCTTCCTTAGCATGTGTTTTAGGCACACCCATCTTCAGGTCTGTCTTGTGGAAGCATCTCAGATCAAATTTAGCTTTGTCTTCAGTCCTACTGAATAGCACCATCTGATGCTGCTCTTGGCTGGGCTCCCCAGAAGTACCCTGAACTTAATTCAAGGGGAGTGTGGGAAGTACAGGGATGCTGATGGGCTCTATTCTGGCAATGCTGTTTAGAGTGCAGTTTTGCAATGTCTAAAGAGAGCTGCCTTTGGTTCTTGGCTTATCCACTGACATGAAGCAGCTCTGCTCTCTGTGTTCTGGGTGGCTTTTCAACCTACTCTAACTGGACTGCTGGGCTTGCTCTTTCTACCAGTTGTAACTATCGTAACTATGGTTCTTTTATTTAAACTGTCTTTTTCTGGTTAGTCAGAGAAGACATCTCCATAGCCCTGGTCAGCAGGAACATTTTTCTCTTTCCAGACATCTCCCCACAATACTCACTTTCCTTTTGCCATGTGTTTTCAGCCCTGCTCCAACTGCTGTCTTGTGCTTCCTCCTCTTACCTTTAGTCTCTAACTCTTCAGGTTCAAAGTGATCAGGTCTGCGAGCAGTGGCTGTGGAGCTCTGTCTACAGCTCTGCAGAAATTTTAGAGTTACAATTGGATTCTGTTAGTGTTTAAGGGTGGCAGAAAGGTAAAGCATAGGACAGTATTGCTGTGGGGTTGTTAATGGGCTATCAAATATAAGCTAGAGGTACAAGAAAAACTTACCTGGGATATGTGTCTTGTCTGAGCAGTTCTTGGTACAGCTTGCCTGCAGCTTAAGAGGAAACTCAGGGCTCAGAGTTGAGAGAATAGGAAAGGCTGAGCTGTAGCAGGATGGGGCTGGAAATATTCTGCTGAAGGAAAGTGGATAGTGCCAACATATATAATCTAATAGAGTTTGGGGTTCTTTTTTTGCCTGGGGAACAACTGGTAAGTGTTGAGGGAGTGTTTAAATCTTTACTAAAAAATTTGTTTTATATTTACATTTGATAAATGGGAAGGAAGGTGCCGTAGGGAGAAAAGAGCACATACAGGAGGAGAAAAAAACTCTGTAGGTGTGGGTAAAAAAGGGAGCTAGCATTTGATTGAGAAGAGGAAAGTGATCTCTTTGAATCGGGTCGCTGCTGTTGGACCACTGGGAAAGCCGTGTCTCTGTTTGCAAGTGATCTGTTCCACCAAGCGAAAAAGATGAGGCAGAGCAGAAGAAAAGCTGAAGAAAGATCAATGGGAGGAGGGGGACAGCATGGCAGATTTAATTAATTACTGCATATTAAAATGTTTGTTTACAGTAACAAACAGCTACAAGAGGTCTGATGTTAATTAATTTACAGCATTTTTCACCAGTCCCTTTGCCGTTGCTGGCAGTCAAGGAGGTGAGGTTATGGCAGGTAAGATATTCTCTCTTTGGATTTACAGCAGCAACTCACAGGTGAGCTGTGGAGGCAGTACAGTTCTGACTGGTTGCCTTTGCATGGCGAAGGATTTGAGGGACCTTGTCCAGTTGTAAAAGGGCTGTTGTTTTCCAGCCTGGGAAAATGGATTTTCAGCGTAGCTTGGGAGCTGGGCAGTGTCCTAGTGGGGGCTTTGACAAGAAAGCCAGGCTTTTTGGAACGGGGTTTTGGTGCTGTCTTGGTCATGATGCAGAGACAGGCATGCTGTGAGCTTGCAGCTAATTTGATTGCTCTGGGCCCTGCAGCTCCAAAGGAATCTGGGCAGCCTCTGTGGTATTCAGGACTCTGCATTGTTGGCATGCAGAGGATTGCTATCTCGTCCACACACATGAAAGATTCTGGGGTGGCATGTGTTCTTCCCCAAAGGTGGATGTGGTCAGTCTTTGTTGGCAGTTAGCAATCTATTCCAAGCTGGGATCATTTAAGTTTTGATGGGTTGATATCAGGAGAGAGCAAATTTGGAACAGAGTTTCGCAGTTGGAGGGAATATGCCTGATGCTGGGCACCTTTGTTTGAACAAACCAAAGTTAAGGCCCCAGGGAAATCCACATGTGTTTTCCACCATCACAGTGTGGACTCTCTGCCTGCCAACCTTATGCTCTGATTTCCATCTTTACCTATATGGATCTGGAGGGTAAAGAAGAGACGGTATTTTTTTTGCACTGTTCCAGTGGTGCTGTGTGGCTAGATGCCATCAAAGTGCATGAGAAGGCCTATGTGAGCTGAGAAGGTGGGTCAGGTCCTAAGAGCAATGTGTGAGCTCTGCAAACAAAGGGAAAAACCTCTACAGTTATTCTTAAAGCTCTGTCTGTTGCTCTGAAACAGCTGGAGTGTTTAGCAAAAGTCTGAGAAAGCCCTTTCACACTCTGCATAATGTGCTTATGGATAGGCAGGTAATTAAGCATGGAGAGAGCAAGGCTGAGCTTAAAACCTCTGATCCTGGTTTCACTGGTGTTAACACTAGCAAAGAAGCAGTACAGGAGGTCAGGATTTCACACCTGGCTGGTTCCTCAGGCTGATAGAGCTGTGCTCTCTGCTCCTGAAAAGAACCCTTTGTAAATGCATCAGTCTCTTGCTCCTCTTGGTAGTTCTTTACAACCATGACACTGTTAACACCATGGAGAAGGTAAGTCTAATCTTACCTCTCTCCTACCAGTGCTGAAGGCCTCGAGGCTGAACCCCAGCTGGAGTAAATCAGGTTTGCTTCCCTAGCTTCGCTGAACCTCAGTTGTGCCAGCTGTGGGAGATGGAGCTCCTGTCTTCCAGAGACCTCAAGGCAAAAAAGTTTTCTCCCACTTTCGGAAGTGCCTCATGAGCTTCTCTGTGTGGCTGCAGATGGCCTTTGTTCTTATCTACTTGTGGGCCTTTGCTGTAATCCCATAATTGATCTTTGTATTAGCCCTGATATTGGCCCTGTCATTTTAATTGGCAGTTAACACCTGTAATCGGTCCTGACTGTACCCCTCAGGCAATTAGCTCTTGCTGCTGTAGTTCAGTTCCAAGTCCTCGATACCTGGTGTTAAGAGGTCCTAACACTGGCTTATGTAAACTGCCGTTTGCTGTTTGTAATTTGACCGCTATAACTTTGGACATGAGCCACTCTGCTCCCCCCCGATCTCAAACATACCCTGATCTCAACATTAACACTCCTTGTAATTCTCCCTTTTACTGCCCTCTGCAATCAATCCCTGTGGCAGAGGATCATAACAGTAATTGAATGATAATCAGCAGAAGACAGCACTGCAGCAGGAAGATGTGCTGGAGCACAGGACCTAGAAAAACTGGGTTAACTTTTCTTACTCATAAAACATTCAGACTGCTTTCTGTGAGTCCACGCAGGCAGCCTTAACTAGGTGGGTGCCTCGGTGCATCTCTGTCCGACATGGTACTAAATAAATTCTACAACCCAAAGAGAGAATGTAGAGTGTGATGGGTCAGGAAATAAGGGGTTTCTAGGTGCTAACTGTGACAGAGGGAGAGCAAGTTCTTATTTTGGTAAGTGCCATGTTGTTTCAGAGCTAAGCCTGCAAGGCATCAAAACCTTTGCTGAGGAATGATTTCTCAAACCGTTAATGGGCTGAACATAGCTGAACATCTGGGGAAGACACCGGAGCAGCTGCTGCTGCTCTTTAACTTTCCCTCTGCTTTGCCTTTAACCAGGAAAGTGCCAGCAGAAGGCAATAAATGGAAAAAGTGGTGACTGTTGGGGAAGGTATATCCCTGCCCTGTATGGAGAAGTCACACAGCTCTATGAACGTATGATAATAGACCATAGTATAGTGAGTGTGTGTTTGCAGCTGGTGGTTTCAATGAAGAGACCTCTAAGGCCCCCTAAGAGCCCTTTAGACATGTGCCTTTTGATCCATCTGAAAATCTGTTTTGTGGCTATTTGCTATTTCCATGGTTAATCCATGGTGCAGTAGTAGGAGCAGATAAATTTAGTGACCTCAGGTATCTTACTGTCGCGGTTTGAGGCCCCTCAAACAGTTCTGTGCACCCCCCCCCCCCTTTCTTCCCCAGTCCCGGGGAAATGGGAAGGAGAAT
>JASSUY010032694.1:0-17836 GCA_032466535.1 Forpus xanthops | reverse complement strand
AGGGTTGGAAAGGACCTTAAGATCATCTAGTTCCAACCCCCCTGGCATGGGCAGGGACACCTCCCACTAAACCATGTCAAAGGCAGTTAAGTGGTACGCCACAATTGATATTGCCAATGCATTTTTCTCAATTACTTCGGCAGCAGAGTGCAAGCCACAGTTTGCTTTGACTTGGAGGATCATCCAGTACACTTGGAACTGATTGCCCCATGGATGGAAACAGCCCTACCATCTGCCATGGACTGATCCAGACTGCACTGGAACAGGAGCAAGCTCCAGAACACCTGCAACACATTATTGCCATTATCACGTGGGGTGATAGAGTGGAAGAAGCCTTTGAGAAAGGGAGGAAAATAATCCAAATCCTACCAAAAGCAGGTTTTACCATAAAACCATCAAGGGACCTGCACAGGAGATTCAATTTTGGGGAATAAAATGGTAAGATGGATGTGGCCAGATCCCCACATATGTAATCAGCAAGGTAACAGCAATGTCTCCACCAGCTAATAAGAAACACAAACTTGGGTGTTGTGGGGTTCTGGAGGATGTACATCCCAAATTACAATTTCATGGTAAGCCCTCTCTATCGTGTGACCCAGAAGACGAATGATTTTAAATGAGGCCCTGAGCAACAACAAGCCTTTGAGCAAATTAAATAAGAGATAGTTCATGCAGTAGCCCTTTGATCAGTCTGGACAAGGCCAGATTGCCCTGGGTTTGGTAGTAGCAGTAATTTTTTTCTCCTTTGTAGTAGCTAGTGCAGTTCTGTGGCTTTGACTTCCACCCCAGGAATAACTCTGCTAACACCATGACACAGATGCGAAAAATGTATTCTACACTGCAGACGGGGAGAATGGTTCTACCTGGAGCCTCTGGCAGAAAGCTCAAGGGGAGACTCAAGGTCAATCCCTTGGCTTTTGTGGTTGGGGATACAGAGGATCTGAGGCCAGCTATACCCCAACTGAAAAACAGACCCTGGCAGCCTATGAAGAGGTTTGAGCTGCTTCAGAAGTGATTAGCACTGAGACACAGCTCCTCCTGGCACTCTAGTTGCCCATGCTGGGCTGGATGTGCAAAGGCAAGGTCTCCTGTACGCATCATGCAGCCTGTGCTACATGGAGTAAGTGGGCTACACTAATTACACAATGAGATCAAATAGGAAATCCCAGTCATCCAGGAATTCTAGAATTCATCATGGACTGGTCAGAGGGCAAAGATTTTGGAATGTCATCAGAGGAGGAGGTGATGCGTGCTGAGGAAGCCTCACCATATAATAAACTGTCAGAAAGTGAAAAGCAATATCCTTGTTTACTGATGGGTCCTGCCATATTGTGGAAAAGCATCAGAAATGGAAGGCAGCCGTATGGAATCCTTGATGACAAGTTGCAGAAATTGCTGAAGGAGAGGGTGAATAAAGTCAATTTACTGAGGTGAAAACCATCCAGTTGGCCTTAGTCATTGCTGAATGAGAAAAGTGGTCAATACTTTATCTCTATACTGACCCATGGATGGTAGCAAATGCCCTGTGGGGGTGGTTGTAGCAATGGAAGCAAAGCAATTGGCAACACAGAGGTAAACCCATCTGGGCTGCTGCACTGTGGCAAGATATAGCTGCCTGGGTGCAGAACCTGGTGGTGAAGGTACGTCACGTAGATGCTCATGTACCCAAGAGTCAGGCCACTGAGGAACATCAGAACACCCAACAAGTGGATAAAGTTGCTAAGATTGAAGTGGTTCAGGTGGGCTTAGATTGGCAACATAAGGGTGAATTATTTCTGGCCCAGTGGGCCCATGACACTTCAGGCCATCAGGGCAGAGATGCAACATACAGATGGGCTTGTGATTGAGGAGTGGACTTAACAATGGACACTATTGCCCAGGTTATTCACGACTGTGAAACGTGCTGCTGTTAAGCAAGCTAAATGTTTAAAGCCTCTTTGGTATGGAGGATGATGGCTGAAGTACAAATATGGGGAGGCCCGACAGATTGATTATATCACACTCCCACCAATCTGCCAAGGCAAGCACCACGTGTTTACCGTGGTGGAAGTAATCACTGGATTTCTGGAAACTTAAGCTGTGTCCCATGCCACTGACAGGAACACTATCCTGGGCGTTGAAAAACAGATTTTATGGCAACACAGCACCTCAGAGAGAATTGAGTCAGGCAATGGGACTCATTTCCATAACAACCTTATAGTCACTTGGGCCAAAGAGCGTGGCATTGAGCTGGTATATCACATCCCCTACCAAGCGTCAGCCTCTGGGAAAATCGAATGATACAATGGGCTGTTAAAAACTGCACTGAGAACAATGAGTGGTGGGACTTTCAAACATTGGGACACGCATTTACCAAAAGCCACCTGCTTGGTCAACACCAGAGGATCTGCCAGCAGGGCTGGTCCAGCCCAGTCAGAATTCTTACATACTGTAGAAGGGAATAAAGTTCCTGTGGTGCACACAAAGAACTTGCTGGGGAAGACAGTCTTGGTTATTCCTGCTTCAGGTAAAGGCAAACCCACTAGTGGGATTGCTTTTGCTCAGGGACACGGATATATCTGTTGGGTAATGCAGGAAGATGGGGGAGTCCGATGTGTACTTCAAGAGGATTTGATTTTAGGGGAATACAGCCAATGAACACAACTGTATGCTGTTGCCTGTTATGTAGCACTTTTATAGCCCACCAACTAGATGTCTTCAGGTCACCAGCGGCTGGTCCAGACTTCTTTCCAACCATCACCCCAACAAAGAATGAACTTTGATGAAACCAGACGAGTTCTGCAGTATCATCAGCAGGCAATGATCCAACACTGCACACAATCTCCCCTGCTCTGAAAGACTGTTACAAGAGATGGAACCTGACATCATGGACTGGATGAACTCAGTAGCTTTATAGGGATTGATCTCTCTCTCTCTGTGTGAATGTGTATAAATATATATATATATAGATAGATAGATAGATAGATAGATATAGATATAAGAGTGATAGTATATTGAAAACATGGGATCTGAGCATGACATGAATGGTATGGAATAAGTGGTGGATACTGTCCTGAGTTCAGCAGTTGCAGTCATTTTTCTCCTTCTCAGAAGCTGGTGCAGTGCTGTGCTTTTGACTTTCAGCCTGGGAACAGCATTGATAACACTGATGTTTTGAGTTGCTGCTCAGTAATATTTATGCTGACCAAGGACTTTCTGAGCCTTATGTTCTGCTAGGGAGGTGGGGAAGCCAGGAGGAAGCAGAGACACGACACCTGATGCAAACTAACCAAAAAAGTATTCAATACCACAGCACTTCATGCCCAGTATATAAACTGGGGGCAGTTACCCAGAAGACCTTTATCACTTCTCAGGTTGGGCTGGGTATCAGTGGGTGGATGGTGAGTGGTTGTATTCTCTTCCCTTGTTAATTCTTTTATCGTTATTATTATTGGTGGTAGTAGTGGTGGTTTGTGTTATACCTTAGTAACTGGACTGTTCTTGTCTTAGCCGGCAGGAGTTACATTCTTTCTATTCTCTTCCCCATCCCTCTGAGAGTGAGGGGAGGAAGGGGAGGGAGTAAGTGAGCGGCTGCACGGTTTCTGGTTTACCAGCTGGGCTTTAACCATGACAGGTAGCTTGGTGGCAGAATGCTAATGCTGGTACTTTTAAAACAGATGTCTGTTTTGCACAGCTCTTATTCAAAGTGCATGAAAATTAGTGTTATGTTGTGAGCAAATGACATCAGAAGAGAAGCCAAAAGAATGCTCTTGAATGAGGTGGAAATGTGAAATTTTCTTAGTGTTTGCCATGAATTTTGTTCTAGTGCCTGAGTGGTTTCTATGCAGGCTTCTTGTAGAGTGAAACAGAAATGATGGCTCAACTGCAGCTCTTTCTCAGTCTGTAGCAATTTATCAGCATGATACCAATCTCTAAAATGTCTAGCTGTTATTCTTCTCTGAAAACACAATGCAGCTAAGATAAACAGTGTTGCTTTACAATGAAAAGATAGAAAGTCAAACATAGGTTCTAAAATGGCAATAATTTTTCTTCTTTCTGAAAAATTTGCTCCTTGAGATGGACATTCGAGGGCAGGAGGAGGAAACAAAGGAGACACCATTTCTCTGTCTTGGAATAACTGAGGATTTCAGTTTTATTTGCTACAGGAAAAAAAGCTGCTTTTTCAAAAGTTGAGTGCAGATGAGAGTATCTATAAAATGCAATAAAATATCTCTCTTGCAAAATGTCAGAGATTACTCTGCTAAATTTATTTTTAAAGATAGTTCTTGTTTAAGTAAATAGAGCCCAGCTGAAGAGTAGCTATTCCTTCAGTGTGGGCTGAAGGGTTTAGAATACTTAAGCCATTTCATTAGGAATTAAAAATAATAAAATGAAAAACCAAATCTCAGATAACAGCAACTGAAATATTTACCAGCTAAACAAACAGTAACAGCATAAATATATAAACAACTCTCAAAAACCCCCAAAATATTTACTGCAGGACAGCAGCTATTTTCCCTTGCAGCATGTGAGAGACTAGCACTAACTTCTCTCTGCAGAATGTTGCATTAACAGGATTCCTTTAAAATCCAGAGGGAGCAAAAGAACTCTAAAACACACTGATTTTTCAAGGTCGAAACTGAAACTGCACTCCATTCTGCAGTATTTTAGAAGGCAGGACTGAAGGCCCAGTGGACCTCTCTTGCCTGAAGCTTCTCTCCATCTTGGTGAGGTTGTTTAGTTTAACCATAGTCTGACATATTTTTTGATAAGAGAGAAACCCATAAAGGTGTTCTTATTTTACATCTAAGATTTTTCTGTCTAAATCTAAGCTAGTCATCCTCTTATCATAGCAAAAAAAAAAAAAAGTAGGTAATTCTTAGGATCAAAATCATTTCAACCTTTGATAGATATCTAACTTTCTGCCCAAATTAAGTTACCCAACAAAAAAAACTGTGCATGTCTCAGATGTGCCCTGACTCCATTGTAAAATAGACCTGAGTGCTGCTCTGTCTCCTTCTTTACTCTAGTTTCCATGCAAAGGACACTTGAGAGAAGCAAAACCAGTCACCAAAGGTCAGTTTAGTTGCAATTAGAGATAATTGAGATGATTTGTAATCTCAAGCATTTGACATAATTAGTTGTCTCCAAAAAGACATTGCGGGTGGTTGGTGTTCAGAAAAAAATAATTGAATTTTAGTGTGATGATCTCACCCAATGTTAATTTCAACATATTTGGCATCTTGTACTCCATGATTTACTTGCATTACACCAGACAATTTTTACAATTATAATATTGCATGATGTAAGCTTTGACATCAGCATCTATTATTTAACATGTTGAAGACTTCTTGTCGCTTATTCAATTTCCCCTCCATGTTTCCAATAGGCAAGTTAATTATGGCTAGGTAAAATCACTGGAAAAAGATTGGTTAGAATTAGTGCACTAGAATGAAAATCTGAGCTAATAAAAGTTCTGCAGTCAGTAATTAGAAACCCATGTGACTTTCTATTCTACTACAGAAAATAAATATGGATTGAAATTTTTTTTTATTGACTGGTTTTGTTTCCTTCATGCGACTTAGTTGGGGTTTCCACTCTGGGAATGCTGTTTAAAAGGAACCTTCACTTATTAATGGTACAGGAATCAAAGATACATGACTCAATGTGATCTGTATTAGCTAGTTTCTTACAAAAATGTTTTTTTTTAGATTTTGATGGCAGACTTTAATCACAGATTCCAGCAAACTTCTATCTCCACCACAACCTGAAGTGCTACACAAGACAGAATATTTAGAATAAGTTTAGATACTTTTTTTTCCCCTGTTGTCAATATAAGACCTTCTTTCTATCTTCAACAACAGGTAAAATTCCAGGACAAGTTTACAGGATTAGAATAATCAAAAGTTTTGGTGTTTTTTTTATGTGAAACATTACAAGTCCATGTATATAGAGGAACAATTGAAGATTTCATATATATCTGTGCATATATATATATAATTTATTAATAATTCTCAAAATTATTTTTTCACATATTAAGTTACAGATTCTGGTACTCTCAAGAAATCAGCATGAATAAGACTGTCTGTTCATGTTTAGGGGGTAGCTTGTAGAACAACACCCAGAAAAATGGATACAATCCAGCTCAGGAATGATGCCTTTGAAACAAAATCTGTGGTGTAGAAATGAGTAACTACTACAGCACAGGGTTGCCAAGTCTGGAATTTAATATTACACATTTCACTTAATCATAAAAAATGAAGAGGACCTATGTTCAAAGGCAGATGTAGTAAAACATTAAGTTAATTTTATAGTGTACACATTATAGGTCAAGCATGTCTAAAAGTCCCAAAGCAAACTGCGACAATGTCACGGGAAAATATTGAGCATGGAATAGCATAAGCAAAATATAATAATAGTAAAAGCATTGTATTGTTTCTCTCTTCTGTATCCTCATAATTTTAATAATAGATGAGGTAGTTTGGGGCATATATCAAAATCTTCTCTTGCTTTTTCTGGGCTTAGTTTTAATGATTTAACTCACACTGTCTAAAATTTTACCAATAATAAAGACTCATTCAGTTCAATGTGTTACTTATTTAACAAGAGCATTCTCATTACACCATAATGTTACCATATTTTTCATTTAAATTTTATTTCATTAAAAAAAAGCTAAACATTTATTAGTATATTCATGTTATTTTCCAAACTCTAAGTAAAGGATCTTAGATGTGGCTATGAAAAGAGAGGTCCTCAAACTCCAAGGGCTACAACATAGCATCAAATACTGGTCACAAGTTCAAGAAGGCAAAAGTACATACATTTTTATAAAACTACTGTTAACAGCAAACTCTAAGCACTGCTGACAGTGTGGAAAGTGGTATCTGATAAAAATCAAAAAAGAAGAGAGAGAATGAGAGAAAGAGGGTAGAACAATTAAAGGACATCATGTAGTCAAGGTATTTGTCTAAAGTCAGTCAAAACATTTTAGAAGTATTCTCCTGGGTCCCACACATTTGTTCCATACAAAAGACCTCAATATCTCTCAGGACTTCCTTTTTCACTAAATTTTTAGGTGATACCATGCAGAGAGATCACGTAAGTTACAGCCAAATTAACGAGTAAAAAGCAAAGTCAGCTGTACAAACGTATGGTAGAAATCAAAAGAACTAAGTAGCTGCTAGGAACTTGAAGCCTGGTTCTGTCATCACTTAGTAGGTGGGATTTGGATACCAATCACTGGAACATAGCAAGGTTTCAGAAAGGCTCAGAATTTATGGGACTCCACACATATGCATCACTGAAAGATTGGGAAAGTTAGCCTGGATTCCAAAATCTGTGATAGCAATCATGCAGAACTCAGTGGGTTTGGAACTTGACGGTGACATAGAAATTTGGTTCATTTAAATGAACATCTCATAGTTATTTGCCATAAAGACATCACAGCATAAATTATTTTATATAATTTTACACCTATTTGCTTTGATGGTTCTGGGTGTTCAGCCTTTGGTACAGCAACATGGAGGAGGTGAAATTGTGTTTCATGTTCACGACTTCTTTTTTTTATTAGAATCATAGAATAGTTAGGGTTGGAAAGGACCCTAAGATCATCTAGTTCCAACCCCCCTGTCATGGGAAGGGACACATCACACTAAACCATGACACCCAAGGCTCTGTCCACCCTGGCCTTGAACACCACCAGCAATGAGGCATTCACAACTTTCTTGGGCAACACATTCCAGTTCCTCACCACCCTTACAGTAAAAAAATTCTTTCTCATATCCAATTTAAACTTCCCCTTTTTAAGTCTGAACCCATTACCCCTTGTCCTCTCAGTACAGTCCCCCAGGAAGAGTCCCTCCCCAGCATCCCTATAGGCCCCCTTCAGATACTGAAAGGCTGCTACAAAGTCTCCATGCAGCCTTCTCTTCTCCAGGCTGAACAGCCCCAACTTTCTCATACTATCATCATATGGGAGGTGCTTCAGTCCCCTGATCATCCTTGTGGCCCTCCCCTGCACTTGTTCCAACAGTTCCATGTCCATTTCATGTTGAGGACACCAGAACTGCACACAGTATTCCAAGTGAGGTAGCACAAGAGCAGAGTAGAGAGGCAGGATCACCTCTCAACCTGCTGGTCACACTCCTTTTGATGCAGCCCAGGATACAGCTGGCTTTCTGGGCTGCAAGCATACACTGCCTGCTCATGTTCATTCTCTCATCCTTGGGCTGCTCTGAATCTCATCTCTGCCCAGCCTCCAGCTGTGCCTGGGATTGCTCCGACCCAGGTGTAGGAGCTTGCACTTATCATGGTTAAACTTCATGAGGTTGGCATCAGCCCACCTCACAAGCATGTCAAGGTCCCTCTGGATGGCATTCCTTCCCTTCAAAGTATCAAACAAATGACAAGAGCTTGGTGTTATTTGCAAGCTTGCTGAAGGTGTACTCAATCCTACTGTCCATGTGACTGACAAAATTGTTGAACGAGACCAGTCCCAACACCGATCCCTGAGGGACACCACTCATTATATGCCATCGAAAGCTGTCTCAAGATTGACAGAGCATGCTTTGCCATGTTAGCACTCAAACAATTTATCACTCAAACAGGAGCATTATGAATAAGCCATAATACAAAGTACATGCTCTGAATGGCCTCTGAAAAATACATACCAATAGCACAGCACAAATGTCACTGATATAAATAAAGGAAACTATAAATTGATGCTTCAGAGCATAGATCAACAAAGATTTTACATTCAGACTAAAAGAAGATCAAATTTTGTCATTCAGCACATGTGCATTTTCTAGCACAATGGCATCACTGGTTTCTTATTGAAGCTGTGCTGCTGTAGTAACAACCGCCACAAAAAATAAGTGTGATAATTGCAGCAATAGGTTTTTTTTTAATGATGGTATAAAGAAGCCTTTCCCAATGTGTGGAGAGACTCAAATGATGATTTCTTGCACTGTCGTCTGAAATATGATCCATTACAAAATTCCTCCAGCGGCACCTTGAAGTTCTATTTCCCAGCTGTCTACATAAGCTATGTTTACATCAGCAAGGTTTGATGGGAGCTTATCTACTAAGCTGTTAGTGCTGAGGATGCAATAACCCCACTATACGCATTTCAGGAGCTTGGTTTTGTCTGGTAAATTTCAGCCCATTATCACTTGCTGCATGTTAGGTGCAATGCCAAAGATGACCCTTTGGTTTATGCTAACCCCAAAAATATAGATTTTCCGCGATACAAGACCACTCCATGATGCAATCCAAGAAGCAGTTGGAGGGGTTAACTGGATGATTAACTTCAGAAGCATGTTCCTGACCTAAACTAGATTGTTGTTGAAGATGCACTAGTCTTGGTTTCAGAGCACATTCCAAAGTACCACTGAAATGTTCTTTTTGGAATGCCCAAAGGAAAATCCTAAAAAGCCTGAGGTGTCATAGAGCCTTTCAGTGCTCCCTTTGAAGCCACCAGGAAAACACCCCAGTGCCTCGTGACATGGAGGAACTGAAACGCAACACAGCTGTGAGCATATTCCAGTGCCAGATGTCTCTTCAAAGGCTGTGTGGCAGAGGTACAACACAATACTCTCTCATTAGTAAATGTCTTCATGTTATTACACTAGAAAGAAAATATACCTGAGAGGAAGCCTTCTCCGTACTGCAAGAAATTCCATATGTATCTCTAGCTTGTGAGGACTAAATTGTCAAATTTTGCTCCTTTGAAAATGCCAGTCATTTCCTGACAAATGGAAAAAGCCCATGAAGACAACCACATCTTTTGCTTTCTTCCCACTCCTTTTCAGGCCATACCTGGCTAGACTGGGGGTCTCTTTTTTGGTATTGCAAGCTGAGCTCCAATGTTAAGCTTGCTAGACAAGCCCAATCTGTCTAGCAGCAAGGCACACCAGAGTTCAAGATAACAACAATCCTATTTGATGGCAACCTCAAATATGTGTATGTAATTTAAGCCATCAGCTCTCTTGCCAGCTCTTATAAGTATCTATGTCCAGTGTGTGCCCAGACATGCCAGGTTGCAGAGGCCAGCCAAGGCAGGCATGATATTTTTAAACACACAATGGATTCATTATGCAAGCATGTGCTTAATTTTTCTTCATGGAAAATAATATATTTCCACATCTTTTTCTTTATTAAGCTGTGTAACGTCTCTATTTACTACACTATACTGTACTATACTATACTGTATGATGCTATGCTATGATCATAGAATCATAGAATAGTTAGGGTTGGAAAGGACCTTAAGATCACCTAGTTCCATCTCCCTACCATGAGAAGGGGCACCTCACACTAAACCATGTCACTCAAGGCTATGTCCAACCTGGCCTTGAACACCATCAGTGATGGAGCATTCACAACTTCCCTGGGCAACACATTCCAGTGCCTCACTACCCTTACAGTAAAAAATTTCTTCCTCAGTTCCAATCTAAGCTTCCTCTGTTTAAGTTTGAACCTGTTACCCCTTGTCCTCTCAGTACAGTCCCTCATGAAGAGACCCTCCCCAGCATCCCTAAAGGCCCCCTTCAGATAGTGGAAGACTGCTATGAGGTCTCCATGCAGCCTTCTCCTCTCCAGGCTGAACAGCCCCAACTCTCTCATCCTCCATTCAATAGACTTGTACATATGCATGCACAGATATACACACATGTATATGCACACACAAGATTTGCATATCAGCTGACACGGTTCTGAAACTAAAGGATTTGAACAAAGGTCAGTTCAGCCCTTTACTCATTAGTGTTTACACAGCGCACCTTCATACCTTTTGAGCTCTGGGTCTTAGCTCTAAAATAAATATATAACTAAGGAATATTGAGCAGAAGCGTGAGTTAAAAAAAAAAGGGGTGGACACAAAAGGTTGTTGCCCAGGTTTGGGACATTTATTTGCATGACTACTTGTAGATCAAGGTGAAAAGTGCAACTGGCTTCTTGGGCTGAACAGAGTGTACAAACAGCATGAAAGAGAGATTAATTCTCACAGTCAAGAAGTGTTTGTGTTCTTGAAATCAATGGGTGATGTGTGACAACAAGAAAAGGACAAATACTGAGACAAAAGGCTCCAACCTGTGGCTTGCATTCAATCCGCTCTTAATATCAGGTAAACTTCTTACAGATACACAAACTACCCATGCACTAGGCTGTGATCTCATTAAGGTAGGAAGAATTGTTAACGTAGATAAATACAAGCAGCAGACTTTTCTGTAACTGATCCTTCTTTAATCCTCCTCAACTGATGATATATTGTCATTTACAGAGTGTTTTGTGAGAATGTAAGCCCTTCAAATAGCAGATACCCACCAAGGGCAGGGGGCTGCATCAAATGTGCCATATTCCCACTAACGAAATTAAACAAACAAATAAATATAAAACAAAACACTGTAAATATCAAGAACTCCGATTTTTCCCTGAGTTATAGTTGCTGCAACCTATGTGAAATTAAAGGTTTTATATCTCAGAGATTGCTGCAAAGTTAATACATATATCAGTCTAAATTAAGTATATGAAAGATTATGTTTACAGAGGATTTCTCCTTTTAAAGTTCTGATTTAATTACATATGTAAAGGCTCCCTAAAATCAAGTCAACATAGGTCTGTAGTAGAAGTTTATTGCCTGGAGAGGCATCACGTCATTCATGAAAGTAACAAGTGTCTCTCAGTCATCAATATTTCTGTTAGAGGTAGTGACTTCTATTAATGAAGTTTTAAAAATTTTACCTCCTCACATAGATCTTGCTTTAAATACATCACCACAGCTAAAATGCTGCTGCTATTTGTAGGTGATTCCAAACCTACACTCACCTTTCATACTTTGGATTCCATCTGTATCAACGTTCTTTTATTCTGAGAGGCTGAAATGGCAAGATCAGTCTTATTAAAATGCTGACTTCAAAGGTCAGCATTCCTAATCTTCTAGATATCACATGGAGCTCCTCCAGAAATCCCGTAGAGCTCTTCCAGAAATTTACTGGAAAAATGAGTAGAGGAGAAACAGAGAGAGTGAGTGTTTAATGACTTGGACGGGGATTGCAGGTCAGCAGAAGAGCACCTGAAGAGCAACAAAAAGAGATTCCAGCAACTCCAGTCAGTAAGTTGGCTTAATCAGGGGTCCAACTTAAATGCCTCTATGCAAATGCACCTAGCATGGGAAATAAACAAAAGGAATTTGAAGTCTATGCATGCCTGACAGGCTACAATCTTACTGGCATCAGGAACACATAGTGGGATGGATCCTATGACTAAAGTGTTGGAGTGGAAAGATACAAGCTTTTCAGGAAAGACAGATAAGGGACATGAAAAGGAGGTGTAGTCATCTGCGCCAGTGATAAGCTGGAGTGCACATAGCTCTGCCTAAGAATTGGTGAGCAGATGACTGAGAACTTATGAGTCAGGCTTAAAGGGAGGGTAGGTGTCACAGTTTAGACTCAGCTGGTGACCCAGCACCAGGCAGCTGTTTGCCAGCTGCTCCCTTCCCTCCCTCCCCAAGTCAGGATAGAGAGAATAGAAAAATGTAAACCTCACAGGCTAAGAGCAATTTAATAACTAAAATAAAATATAGTGATAATAGAATGAATACCAATTATAACAATACTGATAATAGTAATAATAAGGAACAAGAGAAGAAATAAAAGCTCAGAAAACAGAAGCGTTGCCTTATACAATTACTCGCCACTTGCTGATCGTTACCCAGGCAGAACTGAGCAGCACAGTCCTTCCGTGTAACTCCCCCCAGCGCCAATACTGGGCATGACATGCTGTAGTAGGTAATAGCCCTTTGGCTAGTTTGGGTCAGGTAAAGCCCTGATTAAGTGTAGATGTCTAATTCAAGGTAAGATGAAACTCTCTAACTTAAATTTAGGCATTCAAATTCCTAATTCTCAGTTCCACTGTACTTGTCTGGGAATATTCCTTTCCTAAGTGTAACACTTGTCTGGGTCCTACAACCTGAAATATATGTATGTCACAGCCACACAACTAGATGCTAAGGAGTAACTCATGCAGTATGACATGGGAGAATTGAGAGGTTAATATGGGGTAAATCACTTCTTCTCTGGAGAAGTGGGAACTCAAAAACGACAAGTTACTCTTTTCTAGTCTGCTGCTGGAGAAGGGAAGCTATGCACTGTCCTACACAAGGAAGTAAGGGAAAAAAAACATAAATGATCCTTTCACTAAGTAATTTGGGAAACTCAGTTTAAATGTATTTCTGGCAATAATTTCCCTCCATTTGGGCTGATGGGAACCACTAGATATGCTGCAAGTAAAAATAATGGTTTATGTCACCAAAAATAAACAAAGAGCTCCTGAATCCCTGAATAAGTTCCAGAGCTGTTTAAGGGGTTTTGCCTTTAATTTTTAAAATAGGGACTTCAAGTCAAGCTGATGCAAGCCCATGCAGCCCAACTATCTGAGAACTCCAAGACAGTATTAAAAGGTTAATAAAAGATAATTAGTTCTTCCTTGTCTCTCATTAAATGCAATCAAGATATCAGTACATTTTTTTTCAGACTTCTGTAGTACAGTCTGCCCTTTTCATTCTGGTTTACTGCCAGAGTAACCATATTAGTTGCTTTACTGTCAGTGCAATGCAAATCAGCAGATGCCTCCAATTTTTGAAATAAAAATTTATTTGGTTTTCTAAAATAATTGTTTTTCCTTTATTCTAGTTTGCTAAAGCAAGACAAAGGATAATGACTATGATATTGCCACCTTTCTTTTTGAAGGTTAAAAAATAGCATCCTCAGGAATCAAGTAGAACAAATGTTATTAAATGCTTACTAAAAACCTCCACATATGAAGATTTCACAACTTGTTTGCATATGTGATATTTTACGTTTTGCAAGTGTAATATGTTGACTTATGTTTAGTTCAGAATCTATTATAACCCAGAGGTCATTTCCTTTAGAATTGTTCTCCAGGTAAAAAAAATTAAAAAAATATTATTAGTATATTTAAGCAGATTATTATTGTAACATAAACAGAGTGTGTTTTCTATATTGGATTGAATAGTCTTTAATGCTGATAATTTACCATTACCAAAATAAAAGAACATGCTCATCTTTTCCTAAACAATTTTTAACAAATCTGTTTTTATTTCTCTCTTATATGTCAGAATATCCTTGCCTTATGTTTTATATTGTTTATTTACTATTTTTTCTTAACTGTGACAGCAAAACCACTCTTTTCATGTGAAGCTTTTCAACCTCTTTAAACTCAGTTCAGACCTTTTGGGCTCTCATGGGCCAGCAGTGATCAGCCCAACAACATAATGTTTGCATTATGAATACTGTAGGTCAACACTTTCTTAAAAAAAGAAAAAAAAAAAAAAAGTTCCCATTGGGATGTTCAACAAATAATCATGAAAATGTTTCATTTTTAGGAATTTTAAAGGCTTTTCTTTATCAAAACGCAACCTGGGACCTAATTTGACCTGACAACATCCCTTTAGTGCATGGAAACTAGACGCAATAACCAATTTTGACACCATGTTTGGAACTATGGTGTCACTCTTTTGTATGTCCTTCACCTTGGTGCTAATGCTAAGTACTACAAACAAGCGAAATATTTTTCTAGTAAGCATGTGGACTATAATGTTAATGTACTTACAGACAGATTTGGAAAGCATAAAAAAAAGAGAGCTCCTTGCTAACTTAAGAAAGTAGCTATATATTTTCAGAAAATATGCATAAAGGGGTTCACTTTGGATGCAGTTCCTTGATATAACAGCTGTACTTTACGATAGGACTGAAATTATTCTTAAAACCCACCAGAAAAAAAATACCTAAAAGTCTCTTTTTAGAAAAGAGACCCAAGTCAGGACATCATTTAAACATATACACTATAAGCCAAAGTGATTTTTGTTGACATATTGGTGGAGAATGACTGCTTTGGAATGTGTCATTTTGTCTCCCTTTGAATCAGGAATTTGGCCTGCCCAGTGACTCAGTAGCAGAGGGGATGAGACAGAAAACAGTATCTCTATGAGCTCTCCTTTTATGGACAGCAGAAAAAAGCATGGAGAAGGAGTATTCCAGAATGTAGACAAGTCTAGTTTGGCCAAAGGGTTAAGAAATTAAAGGCTAGGTAAGAAAAGAGGCAGGCAGATCTCTCAATCTTTATACTGACTTTTTATGAGCTTGTTCAAAGTTTAGATTTTCCTGTTTAAATTACCAGATTCACAAAGGAAGCTGGAAGGGTTCACAAAGACTGAGTTGAACAGTAAGAGTATTTTATTAAAGCACTTAACTAAGTTTCCTTTCCTGATTATTTCCCGTGTTCTACCATCTGTCTGGGTGCTATAATTCTTCTTTGGGAATACTTTCCTTCTACTACCCATGTGTCATACTACTCATGATCCTTTTAGATAGAACAACCCTGTGCTGGGTGGGACTCTTACGCAACAAAATGGGAGTGTTAAATACATAATAACAGCAGACATAAAATTCAGCCTCCTGGACAGGAGGTTATCTAGCTCAGGAAGTGAGAGAAAAGGTCATCACTATCACCTGAAAGTCACAAGTCTTATACTCTGACAGTTTAGCAAGCTCTGCCTCACAAGATTTTGTTAGGAATAGTGCCTAGATTTCACTTAGTTGACAAAGAATGGCATCTGCATTTAATTTTGCCTGAGCAGACTGAATGTATATTTGCTTCCTTCCAGTACTGTACCAACCAGGTAAGAAGTTATGTGGGGAGGCAATTTTTCTTTTCTCACTTTAACACTTGAATTTTGTAAAAAACTCTGGATTTAGGTCACTGTGTGCCCTGTTATTAGCTATACAGTACTATGAGATGTAGCATTTAAAGCAATTGCATCTCTCAAGGAATAAATGAATATTTGCTTGGGCAAAGAAAGAAACTACGTCCATGCTAGTGAATAAGTCCTGCCAGAAACCCTGGTTTGGCTTTCAGTCACGGCACAGCATAACTTGTGTCCACACAGCTAAAATCTTATTTAAGAAGCAAAATGGATGCATGTATACTGGCTTCTGGGTAATATTCCTGTACAGTATTGTGGCGTCATCAAAGAAAGTGCTTGAAAGTATCTAGACCAAAACCAGATTTAATCCTGCAGGGAATCATAGGACTAACTGGTAAAAAGAAGTGGAAAAAAATCTTCTTTTGTGCAAGAGAATACTTGAACTATAAATCTCCAAATAGCATACACATCAATTAAGTGTTTATTAGGACTTAAACCCATCTGGGCATGCCTACAAGCATACGTAAAAGTAACAAGATAACCAGGGAATTTAATGCTGGAAGCTTAGAAAACGGATAACACTGAGGAGTAGGCAACATTTAAACTGCACTTTAAAGCTTTCCTGAATTTTTTTGTAAGTCTCTTGCTACTCTGATTATAGTAAAAGCATCCAGATATGTCCAGGTTTTAACAAGTACAATGAATTCCCAGAGAGGCTGTAATCATATTTCTGCTGTGAGTTTTCCTCTTTCATTTACAAAAAAAAACCAACAAAAGTAACATAAATTCATTTGAAGAAATTGAAAATGTCATATTATTGTCTGTTTCTGGCAAGCAGGAAAAGGACATTTTTTTTCAGAAACCTAAAGAGTTTGCTCCAAATAATTTCCAATTTTTAGGCATAACTTCAAAATAAGATTCAGATAAGATAAAATGCTGTCATTTTTCTGAAAAGTATGTCAGGATTTAAATGTTGATTAAATTCGGAGTATTTGTGTTGATGTCTGGAGAAAAGGACCATCGTGTTGCTTTTCTCTGCAAAACTTTTTCCACTTATGGCTGTTATAATTTTCTTGTTTCAACTGAAAGACAGGGAAATAGATGCCTTGTTCTACACGATATTGACAACATTACTCCAATTATGTCACTTTTTGACGAGTCATGTTGACTTAAATGAAATAAAACCATGTTAGAAGGTAATATCCACTGTGGTAGTTTAAAGTTTCTGGATTTGGAGAAGGCTGAGGTCCTTAATGACTTCTTTGCCAGTCTTTACAGGCAAATGCTCTGACCACACGACCCAAGTCTTGGAAGGCAGATGCAGGCACTGTGAGAATGAAGACCATAGGCACACTGCAGGAAATGATCAGGTTCAAGACCATGTTAAAAACTTGAACATACACAAGTCATAGAATCATACAATCATAGAATACTTAGGGTTGGAAAGGACCTCAAATCACCTAGTTCCAACCCCCCTGCCCTGGGCAGGGATGCCTCCCACTAAACCATGTCACCCAAGGCTATGTCCAACCTGGCCTTGAACACCGCCAGCGATGGAGCATTCACAACTTCCCTGGGCAACACATTCCAATGCCTCACCAACCTTACAGTAAAGAATTTCTTCCAAAGGTCCAATCTAAACTTCCCCTGTGTAAGTTTGAACCCGTTACCCCTTGTCCTCTCAGTACAGTCCCTCATGAAGAGTCCCTCCCCTGCATCCCTATTGTCCCCCTTCAGACACTGGAAGACTGCTATGAGGTCTCCGCAGAGCCTTCTCTTCTTCAGGCTGAACAGCCCCAACTCTCTCATCCTATATTCACAGGGGAGGTGCTCCAGTCCACTGATCATCCCCGAGGCCCTCCATGGGTCTGGATGAAATTCATGTGCAAGTCTTGAAATAGCTGGCAAATGAAGTTGATAAACCACTGTCCATCATATTTGAAAAGTCATGGCAGTCAGGTGAAGTTCTTGATGACTGGAAAAAGGGAAATATGACCCTCATTTTCAAGGAAGAAAAAAAATGGATGACCCGGGGAATTATAGGGCAGTCTTACTTCTGTGACTGGCAAAATCTTGGAGCAGATTCTCCTGGAAGGCATGCTAAGGCACATGAAAAACAACAAGGTGCTTGGTGACAGC
>JASSUY010032693.1:2046-29234 GCA_032466535.1 Forpus xanthops | reverse complement strand
GCCTAAGTGCTCCTTAAAGCAAGAAACAAATGGTCCTCAAAGGGTCCTGTGTTAGCAGAGAATCTTGTGAGTATCTTCCTTGTTTCTCAAGTACTTTGATGTCCGTTATATCAGGATGGAAGCAAACAGCAGTGTATGCCTGTGCTGTTGCTCAGATATTTGCCTCTGCCAGGGAAAAGCTCTGCTGGGAATATTTATGTGTAAGTGGATTGTAAACTTTTTGCATTTTTACAGAGGCCACAGAACTTAACCCATGTGAAGAAGGACTTGGGGATCAAGGAAAAACTGAACATAAGCTGGTAGTATGCCTTCACAGCCCAGAAAACCAGATGTATCCTGGGCTGCACCAAAAAGAGAGTGACCAGCAGGCCAAAGAAGGTGATCCTGCCCCTCTAGTCTGTTCTCATGAGACCCCACTGGCAGTATTGTGTACAATTCTTGTGTCCTCAACATAAAAAGACTTGGAATGTTGGAACGAGTCCAAAGGAGGGCCATGAGGATGATCGGGGGGCTGGAGCACCTCCAGTATGAAGACAGGTTGAGAAAGTTGGGGCTGTTCAGCCTGGAGAAGAGAAGGCTGCGTGGAGACCTCATAGCTGCCTTCCAGTATCTGAAGGGGGCCTATAGGGATGCTGGAGAGGGACTGTTCATGGGGGACTGTAGTGATAGGACAAAGGGTAACGGGTTCAAACTTAAAGAAGGGAAGTTTTGATTGGATATATGGAGGAAGTTCGTTACTGTGAGGGTGGCAAGGGAAGTTGTGAATGCTCCATTGCTGGCAGTGTTCCAGGCCAGGTTGGACAGAGCCTTAGGGGGCATGATTTAGTGTGAGGGGTCCCTGCCCATGTCAGGGGTATTGGAGCTGGATGATCTTAAGTTCCTTTCCAACCCTAACTATTCTATGACTCTATGATTCTATGTATTAAATAGCTGGAAACTATGAGTGGTAATAATTTATTCACTGTAAAAATAATGCTAATGAATTTTACTAGCTGTTTTTAATAGTGCAATTGCAATGGTATCATATAAGGTCTGTAGCGGAATTAAAATACCATACATGCAATTACCATTTAGGTTAATCATTCCAAACTGACAATATAAAGAAATATAGTGATATTAGCTGCAATATCTCATCTGCAAATTATAATGCAGTAACTACTCACAGTAGCACTATTGTAGTTCCCAGTCTTTCAGTGATTCAACTTTGGCCCTTTCCAGGATTTAACACTTCAGCAATTATGCACATTTGAAATATGATATGTAAAGGATATACATAAAAGTGAAATATGTAAGATACATATGTTAAACCCATATTCAAACCTATTTAATTGTGATTATTTAGCTAATTTGATAATTCTTAAAATTATGTGAAACTTATTAAACAAAAAAGAAATTCAAGACCTATGTGACAAAATAAATATTGCTTCTGAGACAGTATTTGGTTTTTATTATCATGAGGACTTGCATAACTCCCCCTTGCCCTTTACTCCCAAGACTGAGTTTTGATGGAAATCTTGCAGTTGCCTCAGCATGTCTTTCCCAGCCAACAGCCCTCTTTTCTTTACAGTCACAATCATCAAGGGTTTCTTGCTAGATTAACCAGATTCTCAATTTAGTTGTAAAGCAGTCCAGCTGAAGTGCCTGAATCTGTAAAATTCAGCTGGAATTGCTTTTTATTATATTTTAGTTATATTTTGAGTTACTTCAACAGCTCATTCTAAGCTGAGCAAATAAGCCATACATATAAAATTCAGAATTAGACTACAGAGCATAGGCATTAGGTCCAATTATTTTGCATATATTAATATTTTCTAATTTGATTATGGGATCTTGATTAATAATTTAACTTACTAAGATAGTATATTTCAATGTGTATATATATATTAGTACTAAAATTAATCTCAGTGTGACAGTCTCTACTGATGTAAGGAGAGGGGAAGTAAATGTTAAAAAATAGTTAAAAATATATAATTAGGGTGCAAATTCTAAATCTTTTACTTTGTAGTTTTTTCCCCTTATTTCTACAAACAGACTTGAGTCTTTCATTCAGCTTAAAAAAAATAATTTTTCCCTCCCTCCTCATTTGTGGTAATGACACAGAATTTATTTAGACCCATTTTAACTTGCAGATCTCAGAATTAATGGAGGATCATATTTGTGAAGCTTAAACATAATTTGGCAGTGACAATAGTCATAGCTTTGAATAGTCACATGTTCTTTATTTTGCTCAGAATCACAAAAGAAGAGTGATGATAACTTCCCTACTCATATTCAGAAGCTTTGACCAGTGTCAGGCAAGTGATTTTTACAATATCTGTAAAAATACTGCTTTGATACAAAGGATGAAGAGACCCTATGAAATTCCATTTAATTTCATGAAATGACTTTTAACACAAAGAATTCCAGAATGTTTATTAAATATAACACAGTGCAAAGCTGCTATATAGTAGAAATTTCTTTAATTTCTTCTTACTGCTCATACCTCAAAAATCTGGTTTGAGAGGACAATGAGCAAAACATAGTGCTTTTGATGATTACTTCAAAAATATAATGCTTTCGGGACAGATTTACTTCAAACTCTTTAGTTTTCACCAACACAAACCTACAGGGGAATACACATTCACCAAAATTCTAATACTGTATTCCACTTCAGTCAGCAGCCTGAACAGTGGGATTTGCACTTTCATGCTACCAATGGACACCTTTGAGTTTTAGCTTCCTGTGAGCATCTGTGTAGAATTAATGTGTTAAGGATTCACCTCCAAATGCCTCAACTGTTCTGACTAGGCTGTTTCTTTACTTGCACCATATTGCCTGAGCTGTGATAACCAGAAAATCCTGACCTACAGCTTCTTCTATGTAATCAGCTGTCTGGCTGTTTGATTTAGGACTACTTGATTCAGGATTTTTTGTTTGTTTTCTTCCTTGTTCTGCTGCAGCTCATACCTGTTAATCTCATGGTCTCATTATAAAACCCATTTTTTCTCCTTTGCAGCTGTAGAGAAGCTAGATTAAATGACTTAGCATGATTGCTGCTTCCTGGTGCGCATACGTTTAAAAAAAGCATGTTAATCCACTATTTGGCAAATAAGTATAAGTAACCTTATTTATATCAGGAGTATAAGGGATTACACTTCTTTGGATAATATTATTTTCATTAAAAAGAAATAATCGATCATATATCATGTTAGATGAAGTTATCTACCAAACCTTTTAGAAAGTGTCAAACCAGCCAATATATCATTATGGAAAGGAGGAAGATAAGTGTAGTGACTTCGATATTATATTCTACATGTGTATTACAATGCTCCAAGTATCTGTGAATTTGTTCATGCATATTTATTTGTCAAATAAAAAAAAACTTTAAAATTTTTTTTATGATCACTATGGTTCATATTTTTTTCATAAAATATGGTTCATATTATTAAATCTTTAAGGAGAATGTGTAATGAAAAAACAAATATGCACCTTTATATTATTTGAATATTGGAAGACAAATAACAAGTTTCATTAAAATTGCAGTTTCCCATCCCAGCTATAATGGTTTGCCAGCAGTTTTTATGTATTTATTTGGATTAAAGTAATGATAACCCCCCAGGAATTTCCTGGTGCATCTAACATGTCATCTTGAATATGGAATAAGTAACTGTAAACATACCTGAAAAATTTGATAGGATAGCATAGGATAAGATAGGTTAGAATATTTTAATTGAAAGGGACCTACAATGATCATCTAGTTCAACTGCCTGAAAAATTCAGGGCTGAGCAAAATTTAAAACATGCTATTAAGGGCATTGTCCAAACATTTCTTAAACACTGATGGGCTTGTGTTGTCACTCACTCCTCTAGGAAACCTGTTCCAGTGTTTGAGAACCTTCTCTATATAGAAATGCCTCCTAATGTCCAGTCTAAACCCCCCCTGGCACACCTTTCAACTATTCACATGTGGGCTGTTTCTGGATCCTAGGGAGAAAAGATCAGCACCTCCCTCTCCAATCCCCTTCCACATGAAGCTGCAGGCAGCAGTGAGGTCACCCTCAGCCTCCTTTTCTCCAAATTAGACAAACTCAGAGTAGTCCTTTGCTGTTTCCCACAGGACATGCCTTCCAGCCCTTTCACCAACTTTGCTGCTTTCCTCTAGACATATCCAAGTGCCTTAAATGAATCCAGAGGAGTACTACTTAAGTGGCTTCATGGATATGTTTAAAATCATTACTTACAAACTTCTTACTTGCCACTAGCATCTAAGCACATTAGTGGTTCAGATAAACTGAAACAAACGTTTGTGGCATGCTGCCTCAATTTAGGGAAAAATGTTTTTCTGGACTACATGCTTGTTGGATCACTTTTGTTCTGAGCTAGACAAATACAATTATTACAAGAAATTATGTTCACTTAAAACAAGTGTTAGTGCAATAATTTCTTCCTAATCCAGTGAAGAAGTTAATGTTCTTTTTTTCCCTTTTTTTTTTCCTTAGTTCTAATGTGACTTGTAGGGTTGTAAGTTCTAAAATTTGCTTTCCATGGAGCTTGCTTTACCCTCTATAGACATATAAGCAATTTCAAAAACTGAGATGAGAAAACTATGGATTGCCTTAGGTTCTTCATTTCTTTTTTGAATTTATTATATGTTAGCTTTTGAAAAAAATGAAAAAAGATCAATTGGTTGATCTATGTTAGACTCTCTTCTGTTTGAAAACAAGGTCACTAATTAATGTACTTGAATAAGAACAAAACTTATTACCAGTCTACCTCATTATTTAGATATTGAAATAAGAATTGATATAGCTATAGAACTCATAGGAGATGCAGAGATCTATCATCAATTTCTCCATTTGAAATTTTACATGAAACACCCCAACATTTATTTGTGGCTCTTTATTTAGAGCCTAACAGGTATAGCATTTTATATTTCCTCAGCTAGCTATAATGCTGCAATTAGCAATACAAACAGTTCCCTAAATTGTGTTGATATCTCTGCTGTGCTTGTCCTCATTTATAATAGGTTTTAAGGTTCAAATAGGAAATACATTTCTTTGATGTTTTCACAAACAGGAAAAAATTATGTGCCTTTTTGTGCATATCTCAACAGAAGGTAAACAATTTTAATAGCCTGTGAGATTGCTAATTAGAGCTAATTGTGGCTTGATTGACCTATCTTGACAGCAAGTACCTTACAAAACTTGCTTTCTTCACAAAGTGGGGATTTGTTTGCATAAGTAACTTCTATGCACTGAACCTCAGAGGCAGAGAGCTGTTTGGCTGTGATCCTCTGAATTTGTTAATTTATATTTTATCCACTTAAAAGACAATAGCAAAAACTCAGACTCATCACTTGTGTATTGAAATGTGTATTTTCTCATTCTGTTGTGGTCTACAAAATCGGAAAATAGCACAAAGTCTTTAGTGAATGAAGATCTGAATATCACAGATAAATTGTTCTCTGTACAAACGTACATACAATAGTTGAGAGGGAATTATGAAATCCCAAAATGCTAAGGGTAATGTAGATACTTAGTGCAAATGACCAAGATGAAATTATGGACTTTTCCAGATCATTAGCAATCTTCTTTCTCATTTCACCAGACACAGTTCTTTCCTCCAATTTTTTTTTTTTTTTTTTTTTAATGAATAACAAAATCAACAACCTGTTGAGTGCTGAATGTGTTCCATAAAATATTTATATTGCTATTGAATGTTTTCCATAAAATATTCATATTGCTATGTAGCATTCAGAACTTTCTGAACTTTTGGGGGACATTTGTATTCTTTTCTTTTGTTGTATCAGTGTTGTAACTGAATGCAACCTACCCAGCAGCACCACTCATAAATAAGTCCTGACTATATCTGCCAAGCTTGAACTGACCTATTTTACTCAGTACGATCTGGATAACAAAACAAGGTTTTAGTTGTTTTTTTTTTTCATAACACACTTGGGCAACAACTTAGAGAGTGACAGAAACTAGAGGTTTAAACACAAGTTGGCCTCCTGTGATGGAGACTGGCTCAAGTTTGGTGGTCTATGCAGGTTGGAACACCTAAATAGTTAAAACAACGCCCCCTTGGGGGAGGGAGTGACACAATACACAGTATTCAGTGCAGAAGTTGAAACCAAAGGAGAGGGACTTCCACCATGTAGGGGCTGAGCCTTGGCCATGGATCAGCTGGAGTGATCCCTTCTTCTTGGGCTCCATGTTAGTCCCAAATTCTCTACCTCTTCTCCCCCAGTGTCACAGGGAAGTGGGGAATGGAGGTATGCACACTTCATCATGCGTTGTCTCTGTTCTTTCTCCTCATGGGGAGCACTCCTCACACTCTTCAAAAAAGTATACAAAACCATGTGACAATTAGGAGGAATCCTTCTTCACTGACTGTGTCTGTAGGGTTGCTGCTCCCATATAGGCCCACTTTTCTGTTTGTCTTTGAACTGTTTACAGAGAACAGTACACAGAGCAGTCATAATAGGGGCATTTGCGTGTTCACTGCTGTTATGAGTGCATATATATATATATGAAAAAAACATACATGTATTTGAATTTGTATAGTGAAATTCATGCATAGTGGAGATAACACAATACGTATTTTACTGCTATAAAAGGAAGAGCATTATAGTTTTTATGGAAAGATTTGTTAAGGTTTTTAAAGTAAAACTGCAAGCTAACATGACCAAGTTATTTGCAGAAAGAATATTCTGTCCTGTGGGTTCTGTGTCAGGAAGCAGAAGCAATCTCAATTGAATTCTTTATTGCTTTTATTCCTGCTACCTTGACATCCTGTGTTAGCTGTTTGTGGTATTATATATGCCCCCATGACAGATGAAGGGGCATTGTGGGATGATTATTTTCTTTAAATAAAGATGAAAAAAAGAAAGGAAAAAAAATGAGAATAGATAATTTTCTTTTATTTCCAATAAAAAGGAAAAATGCTGAAGGAGCTACAGCTTTGCTCTTACTTCATGCCACTATAACCTTAAGGACAGCTCGTTAAGGAAGGGAGTTAAAAAGAAATAAAGGAAGGAAGAAAGGAGGAGGCAAGGAACAAGGAAGAGGGGAGTGAGAAATGTTGCAACTAATCACAATAGATTTTTCCATTACTAATTAATAAATGTAATTAAATAAAATCAAATTAAAATAATTTTGTTTTATGTAAATACAATAAAAGATAATTACCAAGACTACTAATGAGCTTTTGGTACATAATTCTTTGCTCACTGTGCTAACAAAGATGACAATTTTTTTAAGGGACAGTAAGTATTCCAATGCAGTATTTAAAAAAAAAAAAATAAACCCAAATTATCTACTAAAGATTCAAAAATGATCAAATAAGCTCTAAGAATATCAATTAGATAAATAGTTAAATGCTAAAGGAAAATTTTTGCATGTGTGTTAACAGTCATGAATTTTTCAGGAAGAGATGCAGCCTGTGGGAAAGACACATGTTGGAGAAGTTCATGGAGAACTGCCTCCTGTGGGAGGAACCCCACACTGCAGCAAGGGAAGAGTGTGAGGTGTCCTCCCTCTGAGAAAGAAGGAGAGGCAGGGACAATGTGTGATTAACTGACCACAGCCCCTGCTCCCCTTTCCCCTGTGCTGCTGGAGCAAGGAGGTATTGAAAATCAGTAGTGAAGTTAAGCCCAGGAAGAAGGAAGGGGTGGAAGAAAAGAGAAAGTGCTTTTAAGATTTGGGTGTATTTCTTATTATCCTGTTCTGATTTGATTGGTGATAAATTAAGCTAATTTCCCCAGGTCAAGATTCCTTTGTCAATGATGGTAATTTCTGAATGAGCCCTTCCTGTCCTCATCTTGACCCATGAGATTTTCATTACATTTTCTCGACTCTGTCCAGTTGAGGAGGGGATGTGATAAAGCAGCATCGGTGGGCAGCTTGTCGGTGGCCTCATCCACTCTTTGTAGGTCTTTGCTCAAGGTCTCTCACCATCTTGGTCACCTTCCTCTGGACACACTCCAATAGTCTGGTGTTCCTCTTAGACAAAACTGTCCACAGTACTTGTTGTGGGGCTGTATCAGTTCAGTGTAGAGTGGGACAATCACATCCTTCAAATGGCCAGCTGTGTTGTGCTTGATGCACCCCAGGACATGGTTGACCCTTTTGACGGCCAGAGCACACTGCTGACTTGTATTCAACTTGTTATCAAACCAAACCCCAGGGGAGGTTTAGATTGGATGTTAGGAAAAAAATCTTCACAGAGAATTTAATTAGCTATTGGAACAGGATGCCAAGTGAGGTAGTAGAATCACTGTCTCAGGAAATGTAAAAAAAGTTGAAGATAAGTCCCTTAGTGACATGGTTTAATGGTGGTATTTGCAGTCCTGGGGTAATGATTGGACTTCATGATCTTAAGATATTTTTTAACCTAGTTGATTCTATGATTCTATTTTATCTGCCATCAATTCTAATTAATTTATTTTTTTTTTTCTTACAGGTTACTTCGCCTATAGTCAGTCTATTGTGAAAAAATCAACTTCCTGGATCAGGGAGTTATGTTTCTGTGAAAGGAAACTAGATCACTCATAATACCTAAGAAAATACAAACCAAAACATTGATATACATAATAATGCCAAAGAGAAATAAAATACGAAAGCCAACATTTTAGGTTTAGCAAAACAAAGTACTGAGTATGAAGTAACTCAGTTACAGGTACATGGATAGAAATTTACAGATTGTAGAGCATACAAATCCTAAAGCACGCATAAATATCATTCAAGTTTTAGAATTTCTAGTCCAGAATTTCTTACTTAAGACCAGTGTCACTCTGTTTGTCAACCCCATTGACTTCAGTGAGATCACAAGATTCATCTCAATGTAAGCAAGCATATAAAATTATAAGAATGCTGGGGAGGGATTCTTCATTAGGGACTGTAGTGATAGGACAAGGGGTAATGAGTTCAAACTTAAACAGGGGAAGTTTAGATTGGATATAAGAAAGAAGTTATTTACTGTAAGGGTGGTGTGGATGCTCCATTGCTGGCAGTCTTCAAGGCTTGGTTGGATGGAGCCCTGAGTGGCACGGTTGAGTGGGAGTCCCTGCTCATGGCAGGGGGTTTGAAATTATGTGATCTTAAGTTCCTTTCCAGCCCTAATTATTCTATGATTCTATGATTATTGATTATCAGGTAGTCCTACTAAGACTATTAATGACAGTTTTAAAGGCCCCTTTCATTGCAGACTTGGTTGTGGGATTGATGTCATTGTTTTCAATAACAATATTATTATAAACAAACATTCCCCTTTTTAAGTGTAAAATTGATTTATATGTGTATATTGATGTACCTGTCTTTACATGTCACAGTAAAATTAACTAATTTAGCTTTAGAAATTTATCATTTAACCACTACGGGCTTCTTTTTATACTCAAGGGAGAGAAATAATCACTTTTACAGAATAACTCACACTTATTTAGACATCTATTTCATGAATGAAGAAATATTTGCTACTCTCAGTTGTTACCTATTGACTGCAAACAAGTCTGCTAAAAATTCAGATCTAGAGGTCTACTTTGGATTTACCTCTAGTCAGATATATTTCAACTGATGTATTCCATCCCACTTACCATTCTAGGATAAGTATGTCTATGCAATGCACTGTTAGTAAAAACAAACATTGGAAGGTCCAAAAAATAGTAAAATATTTTTTGTTAAATATCTGAATATTTTCTGAATTGCATTCATCTCATGAAAAAAAGAAGTTACTTTTACAAGATTTCAGTCAATCTTGCCAAGTGGAATGTACATAGAATCATAGAATCATAGAACAGTTAGGGTTGGAAAGGACCTTAAGATCATCTAGTTCTAACCCCCCTGCTATGGGCAGGGACATCCTGGCATTGAATACTGCCAGTGATGGAGCATTCACATTTTCCCTGGGCAACCCATTCCAGTGCCTCACCACCCTTACAGTAAAAAATTTCTTCCTCAGATCCAATCTAAACTTATAAAAACAGTTCCGAATATAATTCTAAAAATCAGTTTATGTAAAATACTATCACTCATATACAAAATAGTCTAAACTTCTTAATAGAATATAACTTTCACTGACAATAAGTAAAAACATTGTAAATCAATACAATGTATGTATTATTATGAAAAGTAATATAGGCCAGGTTGGACATAGGCTTGGGTGGCACGGTTTAGTGGGAGGTGTCCCTGCCCCTGGCAGGGGGTTGAAACTAGATGATCTTAAGGTGCTTTCCAACCCTAACTATTCTATGATTCTATGATTCTATATAATGCTATTTACAGAGTTGTGTAAATATTACAAAGGGCATTGACTTAAAAATGTTTTGAATATATATACACAAGTTCAGATTGTTTAAAATCCAGAATTTTCCAGGAACCAAGTTGGCTGAAAAACAATGACATGGGATTCAGATAAACCAAGCAAAATGGTACCAAGTCACCGGGAGAGGGCCACCACCAATAAAACAACCAAGCAAATACCAAAACAAAAAAAAAAACAAAACCAAAAACAACCAATGAAAAAAGCATCATCAAAAAAAACAACCAACCAAGCACCAAAACCGACACATATATAAGTATCCCTAAAAGCATTGGAAGACACTTCAATAAATTGTATAAAGACAGGTAAAAGCTTTTTCCAGATTAGAAGTATTTTCCTGAGCTTGGAATGCATTATGTTATGAAGTCATATAGCATGGCATTTGCTAGAGTTTGAGAGGATTACTTAATAGAAATGTTCATGATGGATTAAGTGGATTAAGGACATTTTCTGTCTTGACACTAAATGCTAATTTAATTCAGTCTAATGATGGTTACATCATGGGAACATCAGCTTCCCGATGCTCTCCTTTCTTTGAGTGAAATGTCCTCATGATGTTCATAACTTACCTTCAATATGGCTACCTGTAGAAGATTTCAGTGAAAAGTACTAGATGTTATATTGTTTTCAAGAATAAACAATAGCAGGAAAAGAAATTCTGTGAGATTGCTGCAAAAGAATTATTACTTGTGTGAATCACCAGCTTCGTGGAAAAGAAACTTTTTAGACAGTTCATTATTGCAGTGTCTTCCTGCAAACTCGCTACTTCATGAGAAAGAATTGACAAAATCTAAATCTTAGAAAAAGCATAGCAATAAAAAAACACAGTAAATCAATAAGATCTCCACTGATAGTATATTACAATGTGCCTCTTGCACTGTTAGGTTTTAGATAAAATATCAAAATAAATATACTGTATCCTAAAAATAACTTTTTTTTTGGGCATGACTTTTTGGTAAGTGTGCTGAAATATTAGGGGAGAGATGGTGACTGTTGTGTTCTAAATGGTGTATGCAATAAATAATTCTAAAAAAAAAATTCAGGCCATAGAATCTATTGTAAAGAATGCATTACAGTTTTAAAATTTGCTATTGCTTTCTAAAACTGTGTAAATAAACATTATTTTAAATCTGCTTCAAGAAAAGAATGATCACATTTGCAATGGAGTTCAAGAAACCAGCCAGTTGGTATATATATTATTTCATTCAAAAGAGAAGAAACGCAACTCCTAAAATAATTTTCTGAAACATGGTTTGATGACCTTAATGTCAAACCACGCTGTTAATCTAAACTAAATTCCTTTATAAAATAAGCCAAAAAGTTTTGATCATTGATTGCTTTTCCTGGCTAGACTGACATTCTTTGTCATAACAACTAACTGACCACACTACAAACTGACAAGTATCATTAGGGATTTGCAAGTAGTGTGATGTAATGCTGAATTACCTATGAGGGAAGACAACAATTTCTCCTATACTTCAAAAATTTTGGTTTTAAGTCTTCCACATTAAAATCATTCTGTCGAGTCAATTCCCAAATTCCTCTGCTCCCCTTTCTTGGCTTTCAAATCTTTGGGTTGTCACCAGCTTCTAAGTGTGTGACAGACTCATGATCTTGGTTTTTCCTCTATCTGCTAGTGGAATTTTTAACTTCACCTGCTTTTTTTTGGAAGCAGGAGAGGGGGAGGGCAGGCATTTTTTTTTTTCCTAGTACTTTATAGTATTTACTGCACTCTTTATCTGAGAGCTACCTTGCACAGCTAGACCTGAATGTGCGTTCTTGTTCTTAGTTTTGTAGATACATAATAAGTATCAATTTTGTAGATACATTATTATGGAACTACAAAACATGGGTGAGGAGATGATAAACATGATTGAATCTGGGTGACTGGGTGACTGGGATACTGCAAAAGGTAATCTAGTTCTTAATACTCCTGTAAATTACGTGAGTTCTTAGCATTTCCTGCAGTGTTACTGTCTTTAATTGCTAACAAAATTTTGTCTTTCAAAAATTTCAACATATGCATCTCAGAAAAGTTGGATTTTTTTTTTGTTTACTTGGGTTTTATGGTTTCTTTTGTTTGGTCTTTTGTTTTGTTGCTTGTTTGTTTGAATCATTAAACCTCTGTGCTCTTCCAAATATCCCCAATCGAGCAATTCTAATCAGATGCCCCTTCTTCCAGAGTGGCTGGAAGAAATGAGTGGTATGGCTGTCCAATGCCATACCTTTTAAGTACATTGTCTGACTACACTTAAAATTAATAAAATAATGAAAGATTATGCACCTACAGCTATATATTTGATAGAGTGTTTTCTAGTTCTGCAAATACAATGTATTTAATAAGCACAACGATTTCTAAAATGGAAACAAATGTACATACCTTTTTTTCTGACTTCCTGATTATTTTGTAATGTTACAGGAAATATTCTTCATTCATTCATCTGGCATCAGCTGGAAACCTAAGTACATTAATGATTTGTTAATGGCATTGAAATAACTTGTAGCAGGTGCACCACTGAAATCAGTAATGAAAATAATTTATGGACTTCTAGATAGGGACGTATGGATAATTTTAATGATACTGTCACATTTGATAAACTAAAAATGTAAAATGTCTGTCTCTGGTTGTCTAAGAAAGGGGTTAAAAGGTGAAGAGAACAAAAATATTGTTTATTATGTGTGTCAGACACTTTCAAAACTTCAGAGCTCTTATTTTCAAAGTGAAGATACATGGACTTATATTGTTATTAATGGATATATCTACAGAGTTAAAAAAGCTTGAGGATTCATTCCCTAATCATCCCCATTGACTGAACATTAACTAATACCTAAAGTCTTGGCTAGCCACCCCTTTCCAACATAGTATGTTGTAAGCATAAATATGTAATTTATAGGGAAATAGATCTGGTATGATAGAAAGGGCCTTGAAAATGGGGGGCCAGGATGCAAGGTAGAAGAATACTGGTATGGGACAATAATACAAAGGGCACAGGTTTAAGCTGAAGACCCTGGGACTTTAAGAGACTCATCAAACAAAACAAAGCAAAAAAAAAAGATATACAACATGTGTAGAACAGTACCGCAAATTCAGGACCAGAGGACCCTGAGGAGTAGTGGGAGGGTGAGCATGCCACCAGAAGAAAAGGTAGATGCACGAAAATGTATTTATAATAATTTAAACTTTATCATTATAATGAAATTTCTGAAATGTATTCCTTTTTTCTTTTTGTTTTCTTTCCTCTACAATAATTAAGCCTGGACAAATAAGTTATTGATTAAACTGTTAAGATTTCAATTGAACTGAAACTAAATTCTTCAAACATACTTAAGTATTTCACCCCAAACAAGGTTCTGAGTAGCCACTACATGGACCTCTTCATGAGGTCAGGTATGTTGCCACAATTGCTTTAAGTATCCAAAATTCATTATTAAAAAATAATAAGACAATGGGTATGTATAGATATTTTAAAACACCCAAACATCAAAATCTCATATTGCTTTAAGACCCTCAAAGAGGTAATATTCTAGTACATAACCCTTCTCAGCTTTGTGCTATCAATAACTCATAAATAGAACTGTTGTAAATATTTTAATGAAATATTTTACCAGAATAAAGCATAGTTTTGCTAAATTAAATATTTCCATCAAAAAAGACAAAGATTCTTATAATTATGTGATCTATGTTCATTGCAGTCATAATGATTCTGAAAACAGTATATCCAATTTTTTGAGTATAAACCCCCACTCAAAACATTCATATTTAACTTGTCTTATGTATTTTGTATAAATCTAATGTAACATTTAATATTTCCACTTAATGTTCTATAGCAAAATTTTCTGATATCAACTACATAAATATTAAAATGTGTGGAAAGTAAATGTTTTTATATTTTCCAATGTATTTACACAGTGATTTATTTAGTTATAAAATCATTTTTTCAACTGCAGTTCAGGAAAATTCAAAAAGATCAGAACATCCCAGTGAATAAAGTCATAGCTCATCCTTTCTATCATAAAGTGTTAAATAACTCAAAATGATGTTGAGAATGATATATTGATTGTAAAGAGCGCATGAAAGCATATGTATTTTCATATCTATATTTCTCTACTCTTAGTTATATTTTATTTTAACGGAAAATTCAAATGAAATTGCTTTTATTAATTTTTTTTTTTTTTAAAGCATGGTTGCTATGGTGAGTCAGAAATCCATCAGGATAATGTGTCCATAGATTCAGTGAAAGTTCCTTAACAGTATGGTTCAGTGCAGGAAAGTAGCTTAACTGTTCTGATTCACTCCCTTTCTGTTTCTCTAGTTTAGTAAAATGCAACATTTTAGTAATTTCATTATGTATTCCTACCCTATATTAGAGATAGGTTTAAATATATGGAAGAGATTAAAAAGAACTTAATGCATGATTTAACTTTGAAGTTTTAGGGGTTTTGAACATATAAGGAATTTATTTACATGTATCATTTTGCAGATTTGAAATGCAGTAAAAAAGGAATAGCTGACCTTCCTGACTGTAGGGATACAGATACAATATTCTTATACAATGGGAATTTTCCAGCATAACCTCTCTGATTTTCTGTGAACCATTCTTATTTGCTTTATGCTCAGTAACAGGTATCTTAATGAGTAGTACCCTCCACAGACTCACAGTCTGTAAAAAATCAAGCTGTAAACATTCAGGATAATCACAGACTTTTCTTTAGCAGAGAAAATACTTTTTTTGTGGACTGATTCCAAAATAGTGATATGTATTTTATCCATGCAATCCAAATAATCCAGCACATGGTATAATAACGCTTGTGTTACCTGTGATATCCTTTTTTAAGAACACAACCTTCTGCAAGAAAAATTACAATCAGAATTGCCATACAGAAGTACATTAGTTTCAGAAAACCGTCATATCTTCTTTTCTTTTTCTGAATCATAAGGCAAGAATTTATGTTTGGAAGCACTAGTCAAAGTATTTTCTTTTTGCAAGTGAATATTTGGCAATAAACTGTTAAAGAAACCTGGCAATAAAAGGTGGATAAATATTATGGAGTGCTGAAGCTTTTGGAAGCCATCTATTACCTTCTATAGAGTCTGATAAATGATATTGTGGCAGTTCATGAGCTGACACTAGATGTACTACTGCAGAAAATGCTTGCAGCATTTCTGTATGATAGCAAAGTCCATCATAAAATGTACTGAATATTTTGAAAACTTTTCACCCATGGAAACTCAGGGTTACTCAGATCTGATGAAGGCTGTATAACTAGCATGCTAGCAGCTGAGCCTATCCTCTTCATCTCCAAAGTGCTTTCCAGGGCCATTTCAAATTAGTAAAGGCTCTAGCATGGTCTGTTATGTTCAGCTGTGAGCTTGGAGGCTATTGCTTTGCACTAATATAAATAATAATTATTTGCTAATTAAAATTTAGACATCAGAAATATAATGTAGGTCTACCAAAAAATAGAGAAATTAAAATATACACAAAATGAATCCCATAAGCTTCAAAGGCATATTAGACACAACAAATATACAAGTTGGCAGGAGTGGTTCACATTGGATGGTTCATGTTGCATAGTATTTAGAGCCTGTCTAAAATTCTGAGATCTGAAACTGAATCAGCCATGCGTTCTGTTACTGACATATCCATGAAAAATATTTGTGTTTGTTTTTTACGTTTTTTTTTGCTTTTAGTTTGGGTTGGATTGGTCTGTTTCTGGTTTGCATATTTTAGAATAAAATTATACAGATATTAACATCAAACAATTGTTCAGATGTGATTTTTAATTTTTTTTTCTGAAATATTTCAGATTTTTTCCTACTCCTGATTAAAAAGAAAAAGAGAAAAAAGTAGTATTTTTCACATTTTTTTTAGATTCATAGGACTCTGAGAGAAAAGATGCGTATTTCCCTTTTCATTTTGAAACATGTTTATGGTGGGACAATTTCCACAAATGTTTAGTGTGCAGCTTGACCTCTCTTGTCAGAAAGAGAGAACATTATAGAGTGTGACTTGTCACAGCTGTAATAGATATTAAGATATGAATTTGACATTGCACTTTATTTCAGTTTCTTGCTTTTCAAATAAGACTAAAACCACATACTAGCTCCAAAGAATGCATCAAATATAAATCAGCAGTTTCTTGACTGATCACGTATTGCACTTTATGCCCCTAAGGAACCATCCTTCATTGCAAATTCCTTCCTACTGATTAACCAGTTTAAATATGTGACAAGACTTAAGTTTTTATCTTCTAGTTATCCTTTAAGTCTAACAAGTATTTGTGTACCACACTACTAGAAAAAAACCTGAAGGAATAAATTGTATCAATTAGGGTAACATTTATTATTTATTATTTTTTCAATAACCTTTAGAGTTTATGAAAGCATAATTTTCACTTAAATGAATTTGTGCCTATAATGTGATACTGAGCCAGATATTCTACTAAACTCACTTTAATTACGCTTTAAATCAATTTCGTACCAGCACTTAGATGAAGTACCCAGGTCTTCACCATTCATGAAGTACCAGATGTTTCTTCTAAGGAATTGAATTAAAAAGAATACCAGTCAAAGTACCTTCACTGTGGGTAAATTTACACTGTTCTGTAACAATGATAACAAAAGAATTCACAAAACTCAGACATATTGCCTTTTTCTGTCATAGAATCATAGTATGGTTTGGGTTGGAAGGGGGCTTAAAGATCATCTAGTTCTAACCCCTCTGCCATGGGCAGGGACAGCTCCCACTAGACCAGGTTGCTCAAAGTTCCATCCAATCTTCCTTGCTTGTCCCTTCTGAATGTTTTTTTTTTAATTGCCAGTCACTACAATCCAATTAAGAGATTCATCCTACCAAGTTTCTGTGATAGGTATCAGGACATAGTTTTCCATCTGTATAGTAGCTATCAAGTACTCCTGTTTGATTCTTTATCACTTTGGTTCAGGCACTTAAGCTTGGCTATCAACCACATCCCCGTTTTAGAGGAGCTCGCCTTAATTCCACTGAAATTAGCTATCATTTTGTTATTTTCTGATATTTAATATGTCCTAAGTTATGGCTTTTTTTTATGGTCTAGAGCTCCTACCAAAGAGTTATACTTATATAAACATTCAGAATAATTGTACAGTCAAAATATTAAAGGATATAATTTGCCTTTTTTTTTTTTTTTTCCACAGACTAAAGTATTTCCTGAAAATGGTTCCATCTAATGTGTAGGCCAACCAATGCCTTCATTTTTCAAAAGTCACACATTCAGTACAGAAAACTCAGCTAAAATGAGGGTTCATTCACCACTCAAGGCATATGTTTTGAACCCTTTAGCAAGTAACTTCATCTCCAAGTCAAAAGGCAGATCTGGTATAGTAACTTTCATAAATCTCTTAACTCTTGCTTCTCTACAAAATTGTTTAGAACTACTTAATCCATATGTACTTCTTAGAAATACTGTATTACATACCTCAAAAGGTGGCTTAAAGCTGCAAAATCAATTAAAAAAATTATTTTATTTAATATTTTTGTCTATTTTGCTTATTTGTGTTTTAATTACAGAAACCTAACCCAGTCACCACCCAATGATGAGCATAGTAACCAATTCCTTACAGTTCATTATCATCAAGTTTTAGTTTAGGTTCAGTTTAGCATTTTAAATCTCTGGACTAGAAGAATACCATAACCTTAGCTATTTATTGAAAAAAATGGTTACACCTCCAAAAATGGAAGGGGAAAAATTGCTTCAGAGACTCAGCCTATGTTTAATATTTGGGATTTGGATTGCATCAAGCGTGCTTCCTGGAGAAATGCCATTCAGGATTTAATTTGCTTTAAAGACTTAAGGCATAGGGCCAAACTATGTACTGAGGGCCAACTCACACACATTCAGGACTCCTAAATATCTATTCAATTGCATTACTCTCCCACTTCCTGGAATAGTTTAATCATTTTTGTAAATGAAATGATGAAAGAGGTGCTGTCGCGCAAAGAAGCACATATGAGGGCCATGATGAACAAGGTTTGGATACAGGAATAGGAAGAAAACCACATTTAAACAATAACATCTGAGCAGTTGCTAAGAACAACTGAAACAGATTCAGTCAGCGACAGAAAGAAGAGTTCAAAATGAATTTATAATTTAAATTTATACACATAATTTTTAGTATTCAGTCATTATATCGCTAGTAAGAATATGTACTAAAGGGCACTGAGTATCCTCAGCATCTCTTTAAGAATAAATATAAGTGTCCCAAGTTTCTCAGTTTTTCAAGATATGAGACTATCCTAATACAACATAGGTAGTAATCCAACAAGAATTCCTTTAAAAATGTTACTTTGTCTCAGCCTTTTCTATCTCATAGATTAAAGGGAGAATGCTAAATGTATGCAAACAGTAGCTGCTGAAATAGATGGATGCCTAAGGGCAGGGAAGCAAGCAATACCAATCTAAATCATACAGAAATCAAACATTCTATCTCTCTGTTGTTTGATTATTCTAATAACCCAGAAATCAGACCTGCTGTTACACAATGGGGATTTCTAACATCTACAGGCTGAAATAGGTTTTCATCAATAAGGTTCAGCTTATTTTCTTTACATCCTGTGTAGCAGAGGATCCCTAAATCTAGGATATTTCCCTAATGTCTGTTTACCTGAGAGATTAGTTACAGTCATTGACTCCAGTGGCCAAATTCACAAATTTACAAATATTCCCTACTCATTAGTATATCTTCCCCCCTCTGGAGATCACTTCTAAATGCGGCTCTCCAAATGGTTCTCTCATATAGATTAATACCATCCCAAGATGATTCTAGCTTCCAGCATCCTATAATTTTATTGTCTCCTTTTGTTGTGAAAGGGGAATTCTTCAAGCCTTTCCAATTAAGAGCATAAAATTTTAAACATTATTGCCATTATTCAAATAACAGGCACAAAGAATTATTAGAAAATGGCTGTTGTGGTCATTTTTACAAGAATTACTGGGTGCCTAACATGTATTTAGGAGATTTAATTATTGTTGAAATCAGTAATAGTTCAAGAAAAAGGTATTCTATATTTCAAGCTAAAAAATTCCAGAAAATGTTCAGGTGCTTACCTCCTAAATTGTAATGGACTTCTCAGGTCTACTCTGAGGAAACAATTTATTTCCCTTTGAAGAGAACCTGGCTGCTGTGTAAATGACTGCTGGGCAAACCAACTTCATGATGCAAGTACACTTTGATAGGGATTAGGAAGGAAAAATTCTATTTTTTTAACTCACAATCATGTGTCCATAATGGAAGCATGATGGAGCAACTTGTTTTTTTTTTTTAATTCCAACTGGATACAAATCTTTTCACTTAAGAATTATCTTAATTTACAACTTTTGGAGAGAAAGCAGGTGGATCCAGAAAGATGTCATGCTCCATATATATACGTAAGTGGGTAGACATGAAATCTAATGAAATATAAGATGGAAGAATGCAGAATATTGGAGATAATTGATAGAAGAACACAACAGCCAGAAGGCTAGGAATGTCAGGAAAGGTTGAGATGAAGAGAAATGTGAGATACATAAGAAATGTGGAAGATGTGGAAGAGTTAAAAATATAAGACTGGATTCAAGGTTGTTATTTATATACATTTTCAAGATTCCTGTTGTCAAGTTTGGTGTTTTCACCTGTTTAAAATCATGCAACTCTCTTCTCATTTGGCATTGTGCTTAGCAGCATCTCGGTATGATTAGTTACTGAAAATGTTAGTAAGCAATATTTCAGCTATAAAGATTCCATATCAGATTACTGAACTTCTTAAATTCTTCATAAACGACATGCAAAGAGACCTTTATTTTCATTCCTTCATCAGAGGAGTGTTTTTTTCTTTATGTAACTATCAAAATTCTTTCTTAATGGCACAACTGTGCAAAGGTGAGGTACTCAATCACAGATTTTTTCTTTTCTGAATTTGTAATTGTATTCACCCTTTTGGAAATGGAAAATTTCATCTCTACTGTGTCCTGCCACATCTATCAACATAATCAGCAATGTGCTTTTTTAATGATATGTTCATATTCGAAAATTGAGAACTACGACCTTTATGCTAATTAGTTGTATGAAGAATCCAGTGAGATGCAAAGTGTTGGACTTAATGGTACCTCAGATTAAACATTTTAATCACAACTGTGAAGGTAATACATAATGCTAATTATACCGCAGAAATTAATTCAAACAGATACATTGTAAAATACTGCTTGGCTTAAGTGCATTTCTCTTTAGAGGTTTCTAATCTACTTCCTAATTATCTAATTAGTAACAAGTATTTCTAATTTTTTAAACTTTTAATGAGAAATCTTGGCAGGCTGAATACTGTTTTCTTTTTAGCATAAAAATATAGGAAATGCAATTGCAACTTTATGAGGAGCAATATATCTATATCAACTTATATGATGAAATGTCAGGATAATATGTTAAAGTTTATGCTTGGCAGTAAAATGCAATGAATATATAACCTTTCTGTGAGGTCTAGCACTTCAGAGGGTACTAAGGAAAAGGTTCAGGTAGCAGCAATATCCTTCTGGAAGCAATTTGATGCCATGTGTATGTTAACTAAAAATGGTCATGCCCTTCTCTATTCTCAGTCACCCAGAATACTAATGTTTCAGAAGATTAAGTAAAACAACTTAGGCTTATGAATTTTGTGCTTCCTACTCCAGTCAATCATGGACTCTGAATCATTTCTGGTAATGATAAGAGAATGACACATTAATCTGGACCGATTCATAAAACCTTTATCCATGTATGTATTATCCCATTGTTTAAAATAAAAGGCAATGTTAGTGTTCTATTCAGTGAGAAATGGACTTGTGAGGTAAAAGGAAAATAGGCATGCAAACTTATGAAGGAAATAAATTACTGTTTTGCTTTTCTTGTACGTTTTACTACAGTAGACGTGCAGCAGACAATTTTCATTGAAAATAAAACAGTCCAGGAAAAAAAGTCTCTTTTTGTTTCCTGGGAATTTTGGGATAAAATTTTGCTACTCAACTAATTGGAAGACTGACACAAATTTATTCTCCACCATACATCACCACACACCTAGACTGACAATTGTAAACATTTTAGAAGTATACCAATGTTTTTTAAGTTTACCAAACTGGGCTAGAGGCAATTCCTTTTTTAAAATACAATTCCTGAAAAATGTAACCCAATCTTACCCTTTCTCTTAGACTCTGCTGTTTCTGAATAACCTTCTCAAACTTGGTAACTCTATGTTGTATGTACAGGGTTCACTGACTTCCTCCATGTGCTTCAGCTCTCTTTTGAGGGATTTCAGTATGACTGCTCATGCACCTGAAAGATCAGATTTCTCTTCAGTAATAAAGTATTGATCTTTCTATCAACATTCAGCTCAAAATTAGCTTCTGAAAATATTTATTCTTTGAAGGTTTTCGGTTACCTAATAAAACAAGTGGAAAACTCTATTTTTACAAAGAAGCTCAATGAAACTGGAAAGAAAGAGAGATTTGTTTAAAGGAAGGATAGTGAAAAGGCCTAATTTGACATTTTTTTTTGCCAAAATATGTCTTACAGTCTTTATAGGTCTTTTTATGTTACTGTAGTCACATCAGAATCTTCTTATGGATAAAAAGGGGCACACTGTACTCTCAAAGTTAAGAAATCACTGTTGTACAGTTAATATTTTAGCAGTCTAATGGTCCCAATTACCTAATTAATATGGAAAGGTCTTATTAACAGTATGTTCCAAACTGTTACACAATTAATATATTCCAAATATCTGTCCCATTTCTCTGGTGCTTTGCTTGCCTTTCCAGTGTCCCTATGGGTTCTAAGGTAAACACTTCTATCTTTCTTAGGCATAACGTGGGTAGGTAAAGGCATGGCCTAGAGCAATCGGTGCTGTGCAGCCCTCATCAGCAAAAATATGATGGTCATGGTGGAGCATGTCATCAGGGCGCAGCCTGGGCTGGCTGCTTCCCAGAGGACAAAAGTTTTGGGGGCTTCCCAAGGGGTCAGGGCATGGCCTTGCCAGAAAGCAGGGAAGCTGGGGGACACTGGAGCAGCCCAAGCCCTAGGCATTTCACAAGTACCAGCCAATCAGGCGGGAGTCTGTCATGCTGTAACCCCAGCCTGGACAGTGGCAGCTCTTGGTGAGTGCTGACAGCCATGCAAGCACAGGCATGGGGAACCAGCTCCAACCAGCTCCAACTGGCTCCAACCAGCTTTGGTCACACCAGTGCCCTGGGGTTGCAAAGCTGACGGTGTCAGAGGGACACCATCTTCAGACACTGGCTGAGGTGATGTGTACCCTAACACAGACAAAGGCAGGCAGCCCCAACGTAAAAGACTACGTTGAAAACAGGGGCATATGATGATGTATAACCCACTCTGACTCATCTAAATAAGCTTTAGAATGAAAGTTGAAATGAAAAAATTGCAATTAGATGACTTTTGTAATGTGTTGATATTGTCCATTTGTAATAAAAAAGAAAGAACTGAAAAAAAAAGAGACAAAACTACAGGTGGCCCTACTTCAGAAATCAAAGGACGTATTTAATATTTTCACTTATTTTGTCATGCTTAAATATTTTTTACACCATTCACATGCTGCAAAATCTTTGGTTTATCCTCCTGTCTGATTTGAATCATTCTGCCTTTTATTCTAATTAAAGTCTAAGAAAATCATGTTGTCATCTGTAATACTGATGAAGAAGCTGAAGTCCTTCACTGGGATCTATCTTCCCCTGGATTTAAGAGACTTTTATTGTGGTATATTCACAAATAAAGTTATAAGTAAATCACTAAGGCAATCGTCCTAATCAGGCAGCAATGTTTCAGAATGTGCATTGCTCTTCTTGATCAACGCTGGAACTCTAGTGTTTCACTGTGGGTTTTTCAGATCCCTTCCTAATGAGCGCATTGCAGAGAACAGATAATGGCACAAGTAAGGTATATTGGAAGTAAACCACATTTTAAAATGTGTTTAATAAATGACTCACAAAAATGCTCACAGTTGTCAAATTACTCTGACTGTACAATCTCAGATACTTTCTGGCAAAATTTACAACTCAGTGGGTGCTCCATATCCCACGGTATTCTGAGTAGCACTAGGGACAAATTAAATCCGCCTTCAGTTTCCTTCTTTCCTCCCCAAAACGCCCACCAGAAGATCTGAAGCCAGTTAAATCCAAAACAAATATTTTTAAAACAACCTCAAACAGGGAAATGTAGCTCAAGTGAGTTACTTGTGCGACTAAGGCTTTTTTATTGCTTTAAATTTTCTTTACATAATTTTTTACATTAATGCTTTAAAATGAGAACCCTTTCCAGCTCAGTTTTTCAAACTGAATATTCAGATTCTTGGCTGGTGTAAATCAGTTTGATGTGATTATGTCAGTTAAGAGCATCTGGGAAATTTGCCAGGATGTATTATCACCCTATACAAATAGAGAATCTTGTCTTACCTTTTTTTCTTTGGTTTGAGGTCCCTAACACCTTTATGGACAGTGACATAAAGGCCAATACAGTGATACAGTGCATGGTGCTCCTCAGCAGGAATGTGTCACTTCGTTAATAATGCCAGCCAACACTATTCTCAAGGTCAGTCACCCTCCAGCTCTCTAATCTTCAAGACCAAACTACTCTAAAAATTTATGAAAACCCCATCTGGCTTGTTCATGAAAACTCAGAAGCTTATCACTTGTCAAAAAGTGATCTTTCTTGCTCAGGTTCTCTTTCTTTTATTAAATACAACTCTTCATCCTTATCCCCAAATGCTGCAGATCTAACTGCCTTTTTGAAAAAACAGAGTGTTCTGAAACTTCTGAACTTTTCAGAGTTTTCACTTTCAGAGACATTTTCTTATGTTTTCAGTTATTTAAAGCTTAATGCTATATTTTATGTATTTTATATATCCAAAACTCCAAGCTCCCAGTATTTTTCAGAGAGGGGAAAAGGTACATAAAACAGTAGTCTAATTCCATCAGGAAAGAAAAGCTAAATAAAGTTTGTTAGTTCGTAGACAAGGTTTCTATCTATTTTTCTAAAATAGGCTGCTAATAAAACACACCAATAAATTAACACTGCAGTGTTGCAAAAAAAGAAAGAGTAGGATGATATTATTTTTATGTTTAAGTAAACCTTAGACTGCTTTTGTAAAGTATTTGTGGAAATCCTAAAGGTCTCCCAAACAAAAAATTTTGAACAAACTTAAAAAGCCTAGCTTTGGGTTTGTTTTTTTTTTTTTTTTTGATGATTTGATGAAAGATTTACATTTCTCAGAGAAGAATAGAATCATAATATTAGTTAAAATGAAGTACAGGACATTAAGCATTCCTAGTTCAGTGAGTAATCTGACTTTCTACTGAGATTCTGTGACATAAAACTACCTTTAATTTTCATGTGCGTTTTTTGGAGACTGAGGATGACTATTTCCTATTAGCACTCCTGCATTCCAGCTCAGTTCGCCAGTTCGTCAATTATTTTCCATCTGTTTGGTTTTTGTGGGGTTTTTTTTTCAGTGTTTTTTGGTTTCTCTTTTCCTTTTCTTTTTTTTTTTTTTTTTTTCTGACCTATACATTTTCTTTAATTACATTATTTGGTGTGTGAAACTGAGACATAGAACATCGTAGTAAGTCTTGCACAGACATATTTTTTTTCTGACCACAAGCAAGTAATTTAGTTGCCCTCATTTACCAGTTTGTGAAATGAAGAAATAAAATAAAGGTTTCTTTACTTATGGACATTTTCATAAATTATCTGTATGAGTGCTTGACGTATTTTAAGTCCAGCTGTAAATCAGTCACACAGTTAACTCCCGCAGGGATGGGGAAGAAGCGGCTGCTGAGCAGCGGGATGGGGCGGCTGAGGAGCTGAGCCCCGCAGCCAAGCCCGGACTCACAGTGGCCGAGAGCCCAAACCCCAGGAGAATGCAGGAGACCAGGCAGCACTTCTCAGCAAGTCAAAGGAGGAAGACCTGAACTCAGAAAAAGAGAAGCTGGTGGTGAGAGAGCCTGGAAGCGCAACAGCTACACCAGCCACACAGTTCATTCGCTCCCCCGCTATCGCTTAGGACCGACTGACCCATGTTCAACAGCTGCTCACATGGAACCCTACTCCACTTTGGCCTGCAAAGCTCTTATTTGAATATTTGCTACCACCACCAAGATCTGCATCTGTGGCAGCTCCACCCGGACCCGTGCCCCAGGCTTCTAGGCGTACTGCAGCGTGCCTTTAGAGAGAGATTAATGTAAAAATAAGAAACAATTCCTTCCATAAATTAAACACCATTTGAAAGGTAGGAAATGAATAAAGGTTATGTTTTGTAATCCAGAATGTTTTCCAGCAGTGTGATCTATGACATTTCCGTCAGAAGATCTGAGTACAGAGATAGATCCTTTTGACACCACATAGCAAGATATTCATTCTGAGACTGCTCTGGATCACCTCAGAGCTCCAGGTCTTTTTCTTCCTGCTGCTCCTGAGCTGAGCTCTCACAATCCCATGCTCTACAGCACTTCCCAAAGGAAAGGTCCTGCATGGCTGATGTTCCCTCACTGTCCTCAAAATCCCAAACTTCACAAGTACTTTACTCACAGCATTTCTGTTATGTGAGTTCTTTCCTACTCCAAGAAATCTCCTAGTTTTGCCACCACACTACACTCCCTCTCAACTCCCCAGCACTTTGGATTTTGCTATGTTTCTCCACCATCCCTCACTACATAGCACCAGTGTGCCATCTTGTCTATATTCCTGGCCTTTAAGTTTCCGTGTTCATGAACCTCCTCTTTCTTGTCCTCCAAATCCTATAAATGATGTAGCAAAGTCCCCCACTTTTCACATAATCAAAATGCTCCAGAGTCTTGTGACTGCTGCTGCTTCTCTTTCACTGATCAGAAACTTGATCATTTTCCCCATCTTCCTTACTCCCTACTTGTCCAGGAGCACGGACTTGGCACTGATGTGGGAGGGATTATGAAACAGTCACCAAAATCCACTTGGATAAAAGCAGTAGAACAAATAAAGAGCTTCAAGTGCAAAGTAGGAAAAAAATATATAACAGCCTCACCCAAGAATATGTTAGGTGTTGGGTTTTTTTTTAACTTACTCTTAAATGACTTGGAGAAGGGAACAGAACTTGTAATTTTTTAGTTGGACAAATCTGAAGCTGACAGTACAGGCTTGCAGAATGGTTTGAAAATGCAACTTGAGTAGCTGATGGAACAGCAGATGAAATTCAGTGTTGATAAGTGCAAGGTAATATGCTTGAGGAATATATGACTGAGAGTTAGCTCGTATTTCTCATGAAAGTGATCCTGAAATTACTGCTGACAGTTCTCTGAAAATTTTAACTCAGTGTTCAGCATCAGAGAGCAAAAGATATAACTTTACCAAAGAAAAAAAAAGAAAAAAAATTTTAAAAAGGAACTAAATTAGAAAGATTGTTTATTCCTATTTAATGTATGGTTTGCAAGCAATTGCAGCTGTATATGCAGGTCTTTTGACCTGTACCTTCATCCAAAAAAGACTTTAATGGAAGCAGAAGAGATTGCTGTATTCAAAAGTGCTTCCTACTTTGGGGAATGGGAAGTTAACTGCAAAAGTGCTTCAACTTATGAAATTAAGCCAGTCAGGAAGACTTCAGTAGAAATAGTTAAAATCATGAATGCATGAAGGGGGTGAATAGTGATTATTCAGTGTTTTTCATTATCCAAATACTAGGTAGTAAATAACAAAATTAACAAGCAGTGGATTGACTGTTTTAAGAAAAAACACAGCAGTACTTTTGTGTATGTCGTAGTTTGAGGCCCCTCAAACAGTTCTGTGCACACCCCCCCCCTCTTTTCTTCCCCAGTCCCGGGGAAATGGGAAGGAGAATCAAAAGAATGCAACTCCCACAGGTTGA
>JASSUY010032692.1:18499-36459 GCA_032466535.1 Forpus xanthops | reverse complement strand
TGAGGCACTGGAATGGGTTGCCCAGGGAAGTTGTGAATGCTCCATTGCTGGCAGTGTTCAAGGCTGGGTTGGACAGAACCTTGTTTGACACGGTTTAGTGGGAGGTGACCCTGGCCCTGGCAGGGGGGTTGGAACTAGATGATCTTAAGGTCCTTTCCAACCCCAACTATTCTATGATCTGTGATTCTATATGGAAGAAATTCTTTACTAAAAGGGTGGTGAGACAATGGAACAGGCTTTCCAAGCAAATTGTGAATGCTCCATCCCTCACAGCGTTCAAGGCCAGGTTGGAGATGGCCTTGATCAGCCTGGTCTAGTGGGAGATGTCCCTGCACATGGCACTGGATGAGCTTCTTTATGGTCATTTCCAACATGAATCATTCTATGATTCTATGAATTTTGCCATTAACTATGAAGTTTAGCAATTACTTTCTTTGTTTTATACTGGGCCTGACAATGATCTGGTCACACATGAAAGCTAAGAAGTTTCTCCTTACATGTAGTGCTGCTCCAATACAACATGTCCTTTCACCATATTTCTGCACAGTGGTGCATCCTGAAATCCATTTGTTTTCTAGAGACTGAAGTCGAAGGCTGTAACTGTCTGAGCATCTTAATATTCTCTTTGCCTTCTTCTTTTGTCTGCATCTTATTTCCATGTGGGCAATAATCCAGATTATTTTTGCAATTGCTAGGTTATCTTTGTGATGCCAAAAAATCAGATCCATCCACACCTGTTTGGTAAAGCAGAGAAAATCACTAGAAACAAAACAAGGCCCAATGATGGAAAAAGGAAAATGTTCAGCTCTGATCACGAGGCTGCATAAAGTCAGAGAACATGAAATAAGACTCCAAAGAATGGTTCTTTAGCAATGCACAAGAACAAGACAAACCCCAAGGCTTTGCCAATTCACCACATGAGGAAATTCCTTCCTATCCAAACATAGCCAACAATTCAACAACGTCTGAAAGCAAATATTATTAGGAATCATCTAGCTTGGTTTTATCCAGGCATGACACTGACACTCAAAAAATGATGTTAGATTTTGATCCTGCCTTTCAATAATTACACAAGGAATCTCCCACTGCAAAAAATTCCAAATAGCGATTAACCTTTCAGGGCAAAAGCCAGATTTCCATGTGTTTGATCTAAATTCAGTTATATTTTAATTTCCAGAAGTGGCTTTTTTTTTCCTTCCCATTGCTGCTTAGTTCACATAGATGCCTGTGAGGGTCCCGAAGATGTCCTGAAGACACGTCAAATCCTATATAGAGATCTGAGGTCTCGTAGGCGTTAATACATTTAAGCTGTGAAAACATGTAAGTGGCAGCACAGCTATGAAGAATCTTGAATATGAATTAATTTCACATAGAAGGAATGTCTTGCAGTTCTCAGTGGAGTCAGGTTGCTCTTTTAATATCCATCTTTGGGGTGGTAGCGGCTGCTCGCTGGGAGGGAGGGCAGTGTGGGGCCAGCGCCAGATGAACCTCTTGGGAAGGCACCAAGCATGTTGGATTTCATGGAGTGCAACTGGAGCTGAGGATATTAAGCACTACAAAGGGTCTGGCCTTTTAAATGCTTTTCACTGTTGCAGGCCAAAATGATTTAAAAAAATCAAGGGATGTCTTGTTTATGTACTTATGTCTCCCACGTCTCGGCACCTTATGATAAATCCTCACAATGGTCATATAAACTGCTCCTAATCTGATTTGGCAAACTGGCCCAATGATTCCTGCTTCTGATTAGAAGTGTTTCCTTCTTCATTTGCTGAGTGAAAGCTTAACTCTAGTTCAGCCATTGCACTGAAGTGATGAACAGGAGACCCAACAAGTCATTTATAGACACCAAACCAGGTGGTACATGGCACAAAGCGTGGCAGCAGCCATCTGTTGCCTATTTCGCCAGATCTACCTTTGAAGAAAGAGAGAGACATTTTAGTGTCCCAGGAGCATGGGGGCAGCAAGCAATGTCGGAAATTCAGCCCCCATAATCATGAGGTGACAAACTGGGCTCAGTTCTACTAAACTAAACAACAAAGCAGCAACCCCAGAGAAAAACAAGCTGCATTTTTCGGTCTTCTTACAGCTCATTTTGCAGCCTGACAGTGATGTTCTGTGTAATGTAGCTTTTCCCAAACCAAAGCTGTGCTAAAATACAGTTGAAGGGAGACAGACCAAAACACCATTTTGGGGTAAAACACTACAGACATTGCAATAACCCAAAAAAACTAAGCATTAAATGTTCAGCATGAAAGATGCACATAAGCTCAGTTGAGCATGGAAATAAATAGTTACTGCAGTCAAATTGTCTTGCCTCTCTTTTAAGATGATTCTATAACATGACCATGAAATTCAACTAAAACTACAGGTACGTAAGTATGATCAAAGTGTTATAGACTGATTATTTTACAAAAATGTAACAGTTAATGATAAATGCAAAGTCTGAACATTAGCCAGTAGGGCAAAATAACATTATCCTACTCTATATCTGTAACATACTTTAACCAGCTTCCTCCTCCTGCCCTTGTTCTATTGCCTGAGCTAGTGTATAAGTATTTTTCTAATTAAAGAATAAGATATCCTGGTGCAAGGTGTGGAGATACTGGATTCTGATTAAGTCCTTTGGGGACTAAAAAAGGGGATGGTTGAAAGAGCTTCCCTACATAATTTATTTTATTGATAACAAATCTAACATCAGAAACTTATAAGTAATCAATCTCTCATCATATTAGCTATCTAAACAACATGATAGGTGGAAAGAAGTGAGCAAGACCAAGCCTCAACATCTTACTTCAGGAGCAACTCTCCTTCATGGAGTTGTCTGGGATTTGGTAGCAAAGAGGTGTCCATGGCAAAACACATCCCCTGGTTACAGTATTAGTCCCGCAGTCATTAGTAGTGTAGAAAGAGGAAGGAGAGGAAAACATTGGTATCTTAATTGCAGTAGTACATATAATGCAGTTTCTTCTCAAGCTCTTACTGCATCCAGCAGCAGTAGCTTCTTAAAACCAGGCATGCAGAAAGAGCCACAGCTCCCTTGCTCTTTTTGCTGCAGTGCCTTCTAGATAAACGATATACATTGAGCTTCTGCATTCACTGAGATTCTGTCCTGACATATTTGCTTGTAATCATACCTGTTGTAGATAGAAGAAGGAACTCAATGGCAAAAAAAGCTGATTAGACACCTGTAATAGCATGGTTGACATCAGTGGTACTGGATAGGATTGCTCTGTACCTACTTAGCCTTCTGTGAGACCTCTGTGTCACATTTAGGACACTGTGCAATTTCAGCATAACTCTGTTTTCATTGTGCAGAGCAGTGGATTTCAATTGGAAATACTGCAAACAGCATCCAGCATCTTTGTTTATCAATATATCCTTGGAGTTGAGACATAGAACAAATCATTGCCAACCCATGAATTTCTCCAATTGCTTTTCCATCTTCAGACAGGGAAACACATAGACCTGAATGTTCCATTACATACCAAGACAGAAGGTACAATAAATTATATTCACTCGATCTGGGCCCAAGGATTCATGCATTCCTCTTTACTCCTATTCTGTCCACAAGAGTCATCCTGCCTTGCTCCCTCCAAGGCTATGAGCACCATTCAGATCCTACCTATAATCCTGGTCTCCTGTACATGTTTTCTGCCTGGCACCATCTGATGTGGGACTTTCAGCCTCCCCAAGGGTCAAGGTCCTTAGATACTAATATACGCAGTTTATCCAGAAAACAAACAGGGAGGACTGCAAGAACTTTTAAAAACGCTCTTTCTAAACAAACCCAAGTTACTTACAGATTATAGCAAGAACGCCATGGAAAAGCAGATCCCTGAGCACATCTCTCCTCAACAGGTACCCGTGCAGGACCCTGGTATTTGCAGGAAAGCCAGGGATTCCAGGTCTCCTACTTCTGCCCTTTGCTCCAGAGAGTGAGTGCCTGCTTCTTGGCCGAAGGGATTTTTCTGTTTTAAAAACGAGTGGCACTTGTGCCCATTCCCCCTGTACTAGGATTTTGCATGCATTAGTCCTGAAGATGAAACACTAACAGAGCTATTTTGAGTCAGTGACTACCAGTTGCCGGTATGGTGGAGTTTTTCCAGGTTGATGTGCCTTGCTTCAGTGTCTAAGCCTGAGCTGGTATCCTGCTGCTGAGAACTTTATGGTATTCATCAGAGCAAAAACTAATTCATAGGCTGCAACTGATGCCCTCAAAACCCTTGCTGTCTTTCCAACTTAGGAAATGGAAAATAGAGGAGTTCTCAGAATCTGCCTTCCCTATGTAGGGTAGGAAGTGTATAAATTGCATCTTACTGTTTTAGGCTTTAAAACCTCTATTCTAAGTTGAAACCACAGCACAGCTTTGCACATGTAGCATATGGAGCAGTTCTTGATCAAAGATGCACTCCCACTAGGCTCTCTCCGTCCTTGCTGTGGGTACCCAGGGTGGGATGCACCCACAGAGCATGAACACCACAAGTACAAAACAGTGGAAAAAATCCCGTGAAGGAAAAGTTAGTCTCCAGTTTATATCTAGAGCCAGTATTTCATGTAAGCTGTGATGTTACAGAGTCAGGGTTTTGCAGCATTTAAAGACATTTCTTCTCGCCCCTTTGTACATAGCTTGACAGAAGCAAGAGAGTCTCTGACAGATGCTGATGAAATGAGCTATCTGGTTACAGAGCTGAAATATTTGGAAAGGACACAAGTGAGAGCAGAATTTATTGCCTTTGTGAAAAGGGGATTTGATTTCTAAACTCTTCACAAGCGGCAAAGAACAACCTTGTCTCTGCCCTCTGGTGACAGCCTGCAGGCACCATGCAATTATGATTAAAGCCTTTTATTGTTTTTGTCCCAGATTAGATTACGTTGTTATTTAAAGACACAATTTTCTCATTGCATTGTAACACCGGGACAGAGACATGGTTGTCTATGCACTTTAATAGGGAGCAGAGAAGAAATCTGAATGCTTTGAGGTAGACATGGCTGGCAAGACTCATCACTTCTAGGAAGAGAGGGAGAAGAAATTGCAGTGCTTCTAAGTTAACACTGTTAATGATATTAATCCTTAGCTTCCAGTTTAACTGGGGAAACAATTTGAGTTCACAGTCACTAAACACAGGGTAGGGCAAAGAAGGCCACTGTGCTGTGTTTCTAGTGCTGCCTACAGGAGAGGTCCTCTCCCTCCCTGGCCACAGCAAGGTCACCATCCCTGCTCCAAAAGTCAAGGCCACTTCTGCACACAGCCACGCTGGGAAGCTCCCTATGCTGCATGACTGGGACATTTCTCAAGAACGAATCTTAGCAAGCAGCACCTAAAGCTAGGAGCCTGATGGACCAACTTACACATCAAGACCTACTGTTGGATCAGATAATAACATACACAAGGATTACTGAGTTATGCACTCTTCATCACATAAATGCCTCAGCTGTTGCTGTTAACATTATGATTTGACAGAAATGGTAGCTCATCTGATGCATGTGCAGGACTGGAGGCAAGCCCCCATGTCAGCGTGCAGCCACCAAGCTTCCCAGAGCAACAGGGCTGCCTCACATGATCTGCCCTGGTTGTGCATATATTTTTCTTGCTACAGATGTTTGAGTCATGTCACTCCAATTAGCTGTACAGGATGGTGTAAGGAGACTTTAGTTTTGACATCTCAAATGGCCTCACCCAAGGCTTATCTAAGATGCTGACTTGACTGCATTTAACCTGCTGTAATGTTAGTAATTAAAGGCATTTGTTAATAATTAGGATATTTACGACCTAATATTTCTTCAGTGTTACTTGGGCCCAAGATTCCTTTTTTATTACTTGGCAAGTATGAAGTATCTGTACTACCCTGATATCAAGAGTACTCCTAGTGAAAGATTTGCCACAAGTACTACCTGTCTTAAAGGGACAAACCTGTAGCTAGTTTGAACGCCAAGCTAATTAAAAGATACATTTGCAAATTCTAAAAAAAGAGTCCTGTTTCTACTCACTGAGCAGGTGTTGTAAAGTTTGTAGAGGACACAATGCATTTTTCATACAAATTGATAATGAACCCCAGCGTTATGTACAAACTAGAACTCAATTATAGGTACAGCATTATGACTATTAGCTCAAAAATTATAGTAGTCATGGTAAAAATAAATAATAATGGCTTATAATAGTTTGGAACAAAATCATACTGCTTATTAGCTGTATTTCAGCATTACAAAGGAGATAGGTCTAAGTGTGAGACAGACCTAAGAAATGCCATCAGAGTGAGGAAAAGATGAGAAGATGAGCACTTAGAAGTATCTAACATTGTCAGTTTTAGGAAAAAGGACAAAAGGTGACAAATAGCTAATTTTCAAAATCATTTCAGAGATATAGGTATGAAAGAAAGTAGGAGCAAATAGGTAAGGAGGTTGAGACGGCATGGCAAGGAGCACCAGCTTGGAACTGAATGTGTAATGAAACATTTTCATGAGCCCCATTTAAATCCCTCTTCCTATTCCAAAAGGCAGAAGATGGCTTAGGGGGGTTTCTCTAGCCCACCACTTGCCAAGTAAGGATCAAGGGACTCTGGCTGTACTCTGTCTTACAACACTTTTACCATGGGAGCCTCCCATACTTTTTGCAGTTTCAGGAGTTGTGGACAATCATCTCCCAGGGTTTTTTGTACTTGTTTGGATGTCCAAGAATTAAAAATCACATCTTTTTACCATGAAAGCACATAGAAGGATGGCAGCCAGGTTTCAGCAAGTCATTTATCACAGTAAACGTGAGTTCTATCATCAGTCACAGTGGTGCACGTAATGAGACCAGCATGTGCTCATCTAGTAAATGAGACCACAGGAGTAGTAGAGTAGGAGCCACAAGCTTGCTGTGTATAGGACCAGAAGCACCAAGCACCAAAGTGTCTTACATCAAAACAGCTTTTCCCAACATGACATGTCTGCTCTGCCCTGCATGGGCTGTTGCTTTCAGTCATTTGGGATTTACCGTGATGCTTCCTACACACACACCAAAAGGTGCCCGCAGAGTCTCACATAGTCTTATGGCAAGTTGTCAAATCCAGTGCAGCATGGGCAGTGCTTACACAACCCCCTGGATTCAATTTCTGCTTGCCCAGCCTATGCAGCCCTGAAGCAATGTCACTGCATGGAAAACATTATGCCCAAGGGTTAACTTCAACTGTACTGGCAGCAGAACAGTGTCCCAAATGTGGAGCTGGCGTGGATATCAGTGTCTTCTGCAGCATGCTGTGCTAAAGGCAGCAAAGCCCCTCCAGGGCCCGATTACTTCTAATTATAACGCCTTGCAGACATGCAATATTTTGGCAGACTTTGTCACGGTATTTTATGCTGCTCTGGATTGACTGAGGAAAGCACGTGCCATCAGCTGGGCAGCTCCTGAGGCATATTCCTCAGTGAAAGCAACACTCTTCCATTAGCAAGCTGGCCCCTTCTGCCCAAGCACGGACGAGTTGAAGAAAGAACAGCTTTCAACCAGTGAGGAGCTGAGCAAGAGCTCCTGCATCTGCCATCACTGGCTGAAACACAGTGAGAGGGAGCCTCTGCAGCAGAGCAGCACCAGCAGAGATGTCAGGCTGGGAACCAGGGAATCATTGATGCTGTCCCTGCCTCTGGTACTCAGGATCACCAGTTACACGATGGGCACTTTCTTCCCCCACCTCATCCTTCACCTTATATATTTATGGGAGATGTTTCTCAAGGCAGAGTGCCTTTAATATGAGGCTATGCAATAATGCATGCAAGGGAACCCAATTTCAAATGAAGACCCCATGTGCTGCTAACACAAACTATTATGAATAAGCCCGACTTAAAGCCATGTGGGAAAAGACCTGCATCCTGGTGGAAAATTACAGCTCAGATCTCTATTTTAAAGCCACTGTGTGTTTGATAGTCCACATTGCAGCCTGCAGCTATAAATGAGCTAGCTGAAGAGTCAGTAACAGCCTTCCCATGGGAACATACAGCCCAGCAGCTTCTCATTTATTCTACTGGGACCATCACTCTCCTGTGACCAGGCAGCTTGATAACTATCCCAAAGGGCCAACTGGGTTCCTTATCCTGTCCTGCAGCCTACAGTCATGGCATAGCTGAATGCCCTTCATTTGCAGGAGCAGGACATCTTCATTTGTTTGGTTTTTTTTCTAAAAAGAATTAACATTTTATTGACCCCTTCAATTGCATATCTCAAACTCTGATTTAGGAAGTGGATTTGTGCCATTTTTAAATAGAAAATACTCGAGTTGTGTAACATATGCAGAAAGTCTATCAAGTCTCCATAGAAAAGATGGCTGAGTGTAGCTCTGGTTTTGGGGTGTTTTTAAAGGCACCTGAGAAAAAGACTTCATAAGAAGCATTGCTGAGAATCTGCAACTGGCACAAAAGGGAGTGGAAACATAAGTACTGCCTTAGAAGAGCCTCTCTGTCATGCTTAAGAAATAAAGTCACAACAGCTCCTTCAGAGTAATGCATCTGAAAAATCTAGCTGGAGAGATGTATTTTAGATACAGGCAGATTATTCAGCTTCTCTCCCTTCCTGGGCTCTGCAAATGCCTACTTTTGATCTGAGATTTTCCTTCTGCTTCTTGAGCTTTTATCTGATGAGCTTCTGCTCATGCATAGTCCCATTCGCACATGGCCACACTGAGCGGGGCCCCTCTAATTATTTCTTAACAATCTAGCAAAAGACCTCATAGTAAAAAAAAAAGTGACTTCTGAATAAGAGCACCCAGAGACTTAGCACACTTAAGCATATTAATTTCATATCTCTAGTGGATTTGTCCTAATAATCACAACCATCCTGATAATGACTGCTCTTCCCCCTACCCTCATTTACAAAGCAGTGAAATAAATGGAGCCTGTGTTTCGGCAGATTTGCATCTTCTATTCCTCATCACTCTTCATTATCTCAGCAATAGCTAGCTCCAACCCTCTGCTTCTCATGATATATACATGGGCAAGATGCTTCACTAGATCAGCTGGACCAAGCTATGAGCATGGTCCCCCTAGTAGGCTCCCATCTGTACCCACCTCCTTGATTTAATGAGCCTCTTCATGAATCTGCTAAGAATCTATAACTAACTTTGAGGCTCCTGAGTCTCTCTCAAACTGTGCTGGATTTGGTGAGTGGTATCAAAATCTAACGGCGTGGACAAGCAGCAAAGTACCATTGCTCTGACACAGGGGGCTGGAAAAGCCACGAACAGGAGCAAACTCATCTACTCTTCTGGAGTTCCCACCACCATTCATTTCCTTGCACTAGCTCTCCCCATGCAGTAGGTAAAGCTTCTGCTGCCATGGCATGCTTCTATCAGGTGAGAAAGACTCTGGGCAAGGATGAGTTACAACCCTGCATCCCTTTTCCCCAAGGATCTTTTTGGGGGGGCTATTCCCAGGCAGCATGCACTCCCTTCCCATGCTCTCTGTGAGCCTCCCAGCCCAATTTTTAGTCTCCTAATTCAGTGTGCTCCAGATGGTAGACACCTGTGCGCACCCCCACTAGCTATGCTGCACAAACAAATGCTTCATCCAGAGAAAATAAAGGAGAAAGAGATTAACTATCACCCTCCCTGGCTGTATTACCAGGCTGCTTTACAGACACAGCATCCTTGGCAATGTCCCCAAGTTTCATGAGAGATACTCAATAAAGTCACCCTTATATGTATGACCTGGAAGCTACACAGCTGCTGGCAGGAGGCCCCAAGCATCTCCTTGGGATACCTCAAGCTTTCTATGCAGAAAGCTTCAGCTTACTGCATGGAAAGAAAACCTCCCTGTTATCCAGGGTGGAGGTGGGGGCCTATGAAAAACTGGCATTAGAGTCAGCCATCCAGGTTGACCTCCATGCTGCCTAGGTTGTCTGATTTATTCCCCTGCACCTCACTATTTAATAGACACCTCCCAAAGTTGCTCATAGCCTGCTCTACTCTTGAAAAAGCAAGCTTGTCAGCAGGAGAAAGTCTATCCCAGCACTAGACTGCTTCGTGTCTATCCTAGGGGAAACATGGCCTCCCCAGGGTGAAATCATGGTCCACACAATGCTGCTGGTCCCTCTGAAGCAAATGGTTAATGAAAGAGGCAGAAGTCTGCAGAGTTTCAGTGAAACAGCATTTTGCAGCAATATGGGTGGCAGAAAGGAAATGAACTCCAGGCTGACAGAGCTCACTAGTGATCATGGCCCATGGTTGCACCCCTCCACCTCAAAGGGCTCCCAGGAGCTTCCTCCCAGTCTCTGATCACAAAGCAGAGCCCAAACCTGCTGCATGTGCAAGTTGCCATCCTTAGCTGCACTCAGTAAGTGGGTCCAGGGACCATGGGCTCCTCAAACCTGCAAAGAGGTGGGATGAGACCAGGACTGCAGCCCCATTAACAAGAACTTCAGTCATGCAGGTACGCTTGGATGTCCAAGAGGCACCTAAACACAGACTGCTTGTTTCTACACAGATCTACCTGAATGCACAAACCTGTCTGTTTTCTCCCAACAACAAGCAAAGAAAACTTGAAGCAGGCACAGCAGTGACAGGGAAGGATGGCAACAAAACCCCAGAAAGCAACACCCAGCCTTGCTGTATGAAAGCCCTGAGGTGGTCACCTGCCTGGGTATGACATGTGCTGTACATGGCACATGTTGGAAACCTGGTTTTGCCGAAGAACCAGGGCAGTGATTCTGGCATAAGCTCAGGCATTTCTCCTTCCCAAGGGCTCCTGCTTGGGAAGCAGGGCCTGATAGGTATTATAAGAGAGGGAAAATAGGAGCAAAAGTGAGGGTAAAACTCCCCATAATACTTACAGGTATGGAAAGAATCATGATTATGCATACACACACTTTAATTTGTTCATACTCTTAAAATGGTTAAAGGCTTCAGTCAAAAAGATAACTTCCTTTAAAAAATTGAAGCATTATTTATTGTGGTTTTTCTCTGTATGTCAAGAATCCACTTTAAATGTTCCAGTACTGTAAAAGAGTGTTTGACTTCTCTATTTTTCTCTGCCTTTGCCCTCCACAGCTGGGAGAAAAATCTGAGGGCCTTCAATAAGTTTAAATATGAAAGTAAAGAAAAGGCTTTGAAAATAAGCTGTGAAGGAGCACTCTGTATTTGAACTCCACAGAGAAAATTAAAATCAAGGGAAAGCGTAGAGCTGAAACTGTAATACATCAAAAATTTATGTGTATTTATATATATATGTATTTCAGTCAGAGGACTCAATGTCTTATTGCTTTCAATGGGACTTTTGTTTGTGTAAAAATGGAAGAACAGAGCTCTGTTTCACCATGGCTCTGTGCTTTGTCTGGTGTCTCCAGTCCCCAAATTTTTACTCCAGACCAGGGCAGGAAACCCATCTCTGAGAGCAATTGAGCTTGTAAAGGGTGAGAGTGTCCTCCTTCGTGTGGCACTACCAGTGCTGAAATCCCAGCTCTGCTGGAATTGGTGGCAAGACTGACCTCTCCAACGGGGCTCTTTCAATTGCCAGGCATGTGTGGTCACCTTACTGCCTTCCTCAGCATCCTGCCACCCCACCGGGCCCCCATCACAAAACCCTCGTCGTATCTGTGCCCACAGCAACTTTGCCCAGGTGGTTTCTCACCTATGGATGAGACCACTCTCGCCACAGCCTGAGCTGCTGCTGGGCTGGTCCCCATCACCTGCAGCATCCCCAGAACCAGACTGGAGGGAGGCAGAGCCAAAGGCTGTGAGGACACCCACCTGTTTTGGGCAGCACTCTCAAATGACTCACCTACTGACAGTTGCGTGACGGTCTCTGTAGAAGGTTCATCTTCCATTCATGGCTTGCCACAAGAAGGTGAGGCTTTCCTAGGAAATTCCAATGAATCACCCCCCACTCATGACCTATCATCCCACATCAGGGAAGCACTGCCCTGCAAATGGCCCCAATACAGCTATGAACAGCAGACATATTCTGCAGGTTTTCTTACATACACACACACATATATATAATTTGCTTCTTCTAGCCACTGAGTCTTTAGATATTGTCCAACACTAACATCCAAGCATGAGACTATATGTGCTCCTGAAGCCCCAGCAAAATGTCCCCTTTTGGTGTTGAGGAAAATAACTTATAGGCCACAAAAGACTGGACAGTAATTCAAGGGAACAGATCAGAACTCCTAGCAACTTAAAGGCAGAGGAGAGCAATTCCTGTCACTTTTACTACTGTGGTTTGTAGGAGCAATGAGGAGAATGACTGGAAAGACTGTTTTAACACTGCTCACCCGCAAGAGAGGGAAAAGAATTGTTGGAACTTCCTTCAATCAGTATATCACATCTTCCTCAGTACCACTCACAGGGCTCCAGTGGACAGAGCTGCAAACATGGCATCACAAAATATTCTTTCTCTCTCCATTTCTATTTCAGAATCCCTCTATCCTTGAAGGAACCCTTTGACTCTATGCCATAGGTTCGCCCCTGGGAACAAATACAGCACCCACCGGCGCAAGTGACTGTGGACTTCCTCACTTAACAGCACTGTCTGGATGCTAAGCACTTAATTGCAAGTCTTTTTACCTCTTCTGTACAGGAGATTATCATTCTAGGGGCTTTATTTCCAGAGGGAGTAAAAGAAATTCTTTCTGTCCTCATCTGTGTCTCTTCCAGTCACAGAGAGACTGTAACAGTGTCTTTTGCTTTTGATTAAAAGAAATCTTGGTATCAATTAAAGTGCACCAACCCAGCTTTTATCTTCTGGCCCTACTGGTATAGCTCTCTTTTGAGAGGCAGGATCCCTTGGTGGAGCTGTTACAGCAGCTTTGCATCTCTGGAGAGAACAGCTCTCCAGAATAAAAGCTAAATGATGGAGGGAAACAGAGTGGGTGACTGCGTACATAAACATCAGACTTTGTTTGCTAATGCAAACAGCTCTCAGGGCGAGAGAGTAGTAGCAGAAATAGTCAGTTAAACATTTAGCTCACAGGGTTTACATACAGTGGCATACACAGAGGTGGTGTTTGCATGGCTGAAACTATTGGCAGTATTGGATTTTCTCAGGGATGCTTTTCCAAAGCATTTTTCTTGCCAGAAGAATGCTTGGTGAAATTGTGCAAGTGTAACAGATCCATCATTCACAGAGCTGTGCAATTTTTCTTCCTTCTGAAGAGCAGCTTGTTCCCTTTCCTACAAAGTATTAATCTAGGAGAACCTGCTCCTAATGCTTAAATACAGCTTCTCAGGTTTCCCACACGTGGTCAGATCCCAGGTGATGTAAGTCAGCATATTTATACAAAGGGAAAAGTAAGCTTGTGATGGTTTTTCGGTGTTGATTTTCAGTGCCTTCATGACTGGGCTTTTTTTGTGATAGCAAGATGTAAATTCAGGAAGCTTTTTCTGTTCTTTGCTTAAAAATGCACAGTCATAGAAAGACAGCATCTCTGAGTACTGCCTGAGTACTGTGATATCTGTGGTTATCAAGGGGTTTATCTGAGACTGCTTAGCTCCTGAAGACTAGGAGGTACACTGCTTGCACCAGTGTAAACCAATCACAGTGAGGTCAGCACATAGAATTGGAGGAAAGCCAGCAGGTTAAGATCCTTTTCTTAAAGCAATAAAAACATTTCTTTTATCTAAATATTCCCCTAGAAAAGTAGCCCCAAAGCCAAGGACACCTTCAGAACACTTGTTGCTTCTATTACAGTACTGCACTAAAGGATTCAAATGGGAATCTCAGCCAGAAGCTTCTCAGAAGAAAGTGAAACTTGAGGTTTACTTTTCTCAACCCACCTGAGACATAAATTTGATAAATAATACAATGACCAAAAAGCAGAGCAGGATCCCAGAAATTGCCTCAGCTTTGCTAACTTACATTGAGATGTTCTAGCAGACTTTGTTTTGCCCAAACTGATCCTGGGGTAGGATGCTCCAAGGCCGTCAGATCCCACATCAGTCAAGTGCTTGAGCATGACAAATTTCAGGTGTGCATTTAACCCCAATCACCTGTGTAAGTCTCCTGCACAATTGACCTTATGGTTCTGAAGAACAGGGCCTGATGCTGCTGCAGCATAACCAGTCTCTGGTCTCTCAAAATGATGAGGCAAGGATTCAAAAAAGCACTCATGAGATGGCTGCTAACCTGAGGTGCCTTCTCATGCCTGAGTCCCATCTCATTTTCAGACTCGTCCACAATTAGAGGTAGAAACTCTTCCTCTCTTTTTTTTTTTATCCTGAAAAGGACAAATGAAATGTAACAGGAATCTCATGACTCCAGGAGCTGCAGCCATAAAAAGAAAAGCACGAGCACTTGAGCACACATTAAATCTGTGAGGCCATTGTGAGAAGTGCCATTTTTTCTGGTCCAACTGCAATTAATTGAAGCATTGCTACTGTTTCCGGTGCCAGCAGGACTGCCTTTCCCTACCTGCTGAGCTCTGTGGCAGGTGAGTTTCAAAGGGATGAATTTCAATTTAATTAATGGAAAACAATTTTCTTATAAGGAAAGCAAAAAGCCAAAAGCCCAGGCAACTAGCTGCTCTTATATTTCTCTCAAAATGAACATATATATCATTAAAAAAAAAAAAGTAATACAAAGAAACCTGACTGCATTCCAGTCCTAGGAGAAGCTGGAAACCTATTTAAGACCTATGTTTTAAAACATTTGTACTAGCACTGGATACTTTAGTTGGAGAATCCCATGATGGATGAATTTTTTTGTTTCCTCCCTGAAAAGCTTCCATTTCCTTTCTTGGCCTCAAATGTACTCAGAAATATATCATTCTGAACAGGTCTTTTTACAGTGATTTATTTAATAGCTAACCACAGTGTCTCAGGCTACTGATACATAATTTAAATATGTCATACAAATACAGAACTTTGTTTTCAATTAATTCTCTACACATATTCAATAAATTGAGCAAGTGAAAATAATAAAGCATGCGAGGCCTCTGTTATCAATTCTGACAGGGTTCGCAGTCCTTCTAAATGTGTCTTTAAGTCATTTTAGCTTGCATTTGAACATAATGCTTATGACAGGCATGGCTTAAACTGAGCCAAGAGAGCTTTGAAATAGATACTGGAAGCTGCTTGCTGAAAGTTGATGCAAGGTCTAAGTGTCAATCCAGCAAACAGCCCTGCCTCCCTCAACAGCCCTGATCCTTGCATGGCCCTGGCAGGCTGAGGATTCCCAGGACCTCTTTGCTGGTGAATATGAAGGACATCAGAAACCATTGCATAAAAGAAACCCCTAGCCTCGAAATTCAGCTTTTGGCATCCACAACTTCTTCTTCCAAAGACAATCTTAATTTGGGACCTATTTGCCCTTTGCACAAAGGTGAATGCCCCCACTGTTACCTCGCCCCAAGGTTTAGAAAAATCTTTAGGGGTGGGGAAACAGACAGCTTTCTGCTGAAGTCCTGCAGGACCGTTTGTGTAGCATGCTGTTTTGTACACTTACAGTACTTACATTAAAGCTCTTTGCATGTGAAAACATTGCAGCCCACACTTCATGCTCATCTTTACTCAGGCTTTGCTACTGAATCCATTTCATATTGCAATTAAAACCTACTCTAGCATGCATTTTAAGAAAGAATGTACCTTCAACATTTAAGGATACAGTATTTTGCTGCAGGAAGTCAGATCTTCACTGAAATCTTAGTCTGCTTTGATTAATAATTGATGACATTTTTGCATGGGAAAGTGAAAAAAAGAGACACTGTTTCTATTGATCTGACATTTCTGCCTACATTTGTTAACTATTGATATAATGGCAATACTGAGCAGAGGTTATTTCACAATATGTACAAGTTTAAGGCTGGAAATAGAGAAAGTCTTAACCTGCATTGTATTCCATTTCTTTGAAAACTTAATTTGATGTTGAACAGCCGGAGAACCTGTGCATACTGACAGTTCAAGGTTATGCATCTCTTCCCTGAGCATTGTAATGCTGTTAATATATGAGAAGTAGTGGAGATTGTGCAGGCACTTAAATGGCTGAAAGAGTTTTAAAGACTTGAGGGTAGATCTTGAACTAGAAAAAAGAATAATTTAGAAAGTACAGTTGATTAGCCTGACCTCTATCATACAACTTCTTAAAACAGATATTGGACGAAGCAATAGTCAAGATGCAGAAATGAAAGGAGGCAAAAATGCAACATGATTATAGGAGAGACAGATCTATCACATCAGACTAAATTTGTTTGGGTATCTGCTTGTCTTGATCAAAGAGCTAGATGTAATCTATGCTGTTAATTTGGCCTAGGCCCATGTGGAAAACTATCAGTGGAGCTCTGGAAGCCATGTGGAGTATTTTTTGTTTCTATTTGTTTGCTGTTGGCTTGTGTTTGTTTTGGGTTTTATTTAATTAAATGCCATTGCTCTAGTTAACACCAACAGGAGATAAGTCCTCCTCTGATTCCAATAGCTTTCCCTGAGTTTGCAGGTTGAGAGCCTGAGTACTGATGAAGACAGATGGTCTTCTCCAAGCAGAAGCTGCCATGGCTTCCCTGTGGCTGACAGCAGATCCAATAGAACAGAGAAAAACCAGGAGGCCGGCACCTCATGGGCACAGTCACCCTCCACAAGCTGAGGAGCTGGTGGAAGACTTGGGTAAGGAGCAGCAGTTTGCTGCATTCCATCTGCAGGAGACATTTCAGAGTCGAGGTGAGGGGATTATAATTAACCAACAAGGACGCACTGGGAGGGCATTTCCAAGCAATGAATATTTAATTACAAGAGCTGAAAGGCAGAGGCAGTCCATAAAATACGACTGATGAGTCACTGACTGTCAGTCTGTGCCTTCCCTGTGCATCAATATTTCTATTGGAAATTCACAAAATTAAAAATATTACTTGGTCATATTTGGCCCCAAAAAGTTTTGGAAAAAGGAAAGAACAGTGGAATTATTTCCATGAGATCATTTTCTCTTTGAGCTACATTTAGCTAGTGGCAAGTACTGTTGCCCTCCAATGTTTCTGGTCCTATTGCTTCTTCCCAAACTCTGACTCCCCTTGCAGACCAAATATGCTGCTTTTGAGAAAGGATGATGTAGTGTACATGAACATTGATAAACATGCCTTCCTACAAAAAAAAACCACCATTGCACACAATTCTCCCCAATAGGAACACAAAAAGGAAAGAGTATCATGTGAGAGACGTTGGGTACAGCCAGGAACAGGGCAAGTCAATACCATCAAGATGAAAAACAACAATAATAAATAAAAATTTCTAGAAGCACCAGCCCCTTTGATGCTTTTGTTTCTTGTCTTTCTAAGTCATGCTCATACCTACTGCAACACATCAATGGTAGAAAGCAAAATAGGAAGCAGGTTTAACTATATAAAATGAGTTTGGTATATGAAAAGCAGTTAAAGTTGATATTGCTTAAATGAGAAGTGAATATATTCAGGTAACTTTGCCTTTAACTACAGCACTGCACAGGGCCAGAGCTGGGAGAAAAAGCCCAACACAATAGTTTCCTGTCTTTTTAGAGACCAGTGTAGAGAGCAGGTATCCACCCATTAACTGATAAATCAGATATCCAAAGATTGACACATTTTGACACACAGTGTTTTCTTTCGGATGGTTTTAGCCCACAGGCTTACACCTAAGAAATCACCCTTGGCAGAGATGCTTGGGTGTGCACAGGTCACTCCTAGAAAGACCAATATTATGAGAGCTGCCAGGCTGTGCTTTGTTTTCATGGAGTTGGTAAGTCAGTATCTACTGATTTCCCACATGATTAGAGCTAATGATGTCAAACCAGATTCTGTGTCTATGCCAGGGACGTTTCACGATCATCACCTCCCTGCAAATATAGTTACAACTTGCTACCAAGATCCACAAGCATTGTGTATTGACTTCAATACAGACAGGATCAGACTCTACATCATCTCACTGCCTGTAATGTACCTTACAAGATACAGAGTTTAAGAAAATAATAAAATCAATGATGAAGCCCCTATTGATCCTGGAGGCATGGGAACCAGCCTGTGGTGTGAAGAGCCAGCAGGA